>VXBL01002613.1:729239-772415 GCA_013400195.1 Aramus guarauna
AACTGCTAAGGCTCAGATCTTTAATGACCTTGGCTGAACAGAATCTATTCCTTTAAAAAGTTGTGCAATCAGCATGAAAGTCAACAGATGCATCCTGACCCACAGTGTCCTAATTAATCCAGCACACAGTGGCAAAGCTTAATGGTGTGATCCGTTGTTTGTCACACAACAGACTCCTCGATGACTTACTGGGAACTTAGCCCACTTGCTGCACTTCAGGTCTGGGCCCCTTACCTGGGCAGCACCCTTCTGCCCTCCAGTTGGTGTAGGCTCGATGAATTTGAACCATTCGATTTTAAAGACAAAAAGACGGAAAGGAGTAAAGATTTTGCAGACAGTGATACTAAGGCTAAAAAAGAGGAAAGGAAAATGCTTTCAAATTAATAATATTTTTCATCTAGATACAGTGCTCATGGTCTTTGCACGGTGGGTAGAATTAATATCTTCACAAATAGGACAAGTGGGTCACCGAGGAGTTAGGACATGCTATTCCCTGACCATCCTGTCAGGTACCTTAACTACTTGTCCCAACTAAAATGGGTTATAAGACCTAGAAATAAATCTGTATTTGTGGATACCAGACCGTGGAGTCTCAGACAGACCATGGAGACAGTTCATGGGTCTGTTCCATATTATCTTCAATTAATTTCATGTGTAGCTTAATAGCAATTTTGTGCAGTTATTGCATAATAATAACAGAGGGCAACCAATCTGCGTGCTCAGTATCATTCAAACATAATGTCTCGGGTGTCACTAAGTCTGCAGTTCAACCCCAGAACAAGAGGACTGAGCTTTCTCTGAGTCCCATCCCAGGGAGGGCAGCACCTCACCCCCAGCCGCTGACCCCCCATCACACCTCCAATCCCACAGCCCACCACAACCATCACTGGACAGCAAGACTGTAAAAACCAGATCTCCTGGCTGCTATCCTGAGCTTCTCACAACCCGCCTAAAGTGACACTTTGTATATATACATAGCTGAAAAATCTCCACGCATTTAAGCTGCTAAGTACTATATATGTTGTTACACCAAATATTCTCTGACCTCTTGCTGAATCCATTTTAATTAAAGTAATTATTCACTCAGCCCCAGCTGCTGGAACTCCATCCTGATATGTCTCAAAGTAAACGGCTTTTCCGATTGGTTGCTTGGAAGGCTGGAAAGTATCTGCAGATTGATGTGCAGCTGGGAAGGGAGTCTTCCCAGGCCCGTCTGCTTCTCACAACTTCTCTCATCAATTTATCAATAGGTTTTTAATGCTCTTATCAATGAGTTCTTATTAGGTTAACAGCCTGAAGTATGGGTGAAAAGCATAGTCAGGGAGAGGCTTATGGTTTGTTGATTTCCAGTGGGTATTTCCAAACTTTCTAACATTCTCTTGTCTTCATCAGAGTGTAAATTGAGTTTGAATGTTCAAGGTAGCAAGTGTGCTTCTTGAGCTGCCATGTGAGGATCTTCTCTCATTAATTAATCAATATGTTAAAAGTTTGGATTTACCAAAGCAATTGGCAAAGCTTCCACTGATTTGACTCGGAAAGATTTCGCCCCAACCTTAACACTGGCTTAGTGTTTGTGCTTCCCTAGAAATAATGCCCTTCCAACCTCTGAAAGGGCCTTATGCTAATGCTAGACCAAGCTTCCTGTATGGTGAAGTAAGTTGTAAGTACCAAAGTTCAGTAACACTGCCCTTATCATTTGGCTGAATAAGACCATCTCCAGGAACATCCCTGTTAAGGAGAATATGACACTCATAGTACTGAAAAGTGGGCCTGGATGATGCAAAGGCTAAATGCCATTTCTCTAGGTAAAGCATAATGTGATTGCCATGAGTAGGACAGACACCAAGACTTTTTAATCCTTTAAAGATTACCCAAGAGGGTAAAAAAAATTACCCAAGCAGCTGAAGCAAGTCAAGATCACAGTCAGGGGAAAAAAACCCAACCAACCAACCAATTTACTGCTTCCCAGCCTCGTGCTCTAATTAAATACAATCAACGCTAGCATTAACAATGCCTATTTCTTATGAGTTTCTGTCTTGTGGAGGGGTTCCCTGGGGTGTAAGAAGCATTTTGATCCAAAGCCTTCTCTACAGCTCGGGCTTTCAGGACCGCCCTTTACAATAGGACTTCTCTGCGGTCTAATAATGATATAACTTGATTCATACTCAGCCTTTTCCCACTGGGCTCTAAAATTACTATCCAGAGAACTGGCAGTATTTCTTAACCACCACAATGGCATTGGTCTTTCAGAAACTGGGCTAAGAAACAAACTGGATTTGTACAGTTGCTTATCAATACATTCTGCAAAGGCTTTTCTACATCTTCTCCTGCTCTGTATAGAGATGCCACAGTTTGCACATCGCAGGTATTTCTAAACATGCCAGAAGTTTATCTGAGCTGATTATGCTTTGTGAATAGCTAACTAGGACTATATAAACAACTGAAAACTTTTAGACTTTAAGAAGATTTTTGTCTAGCAATTTATATTAGATCCATCACTAAGGATGATGGTGTTAAAATTCTTGACAGTGCTTGGTAGTCTAGTAACAACAGAAGAATTAAAAGATCTGTTCAGTTATTCAGTCAGAATTCCTAGCATTGTTTACAACACAAAGGGACTTATGTATACATTAATTACATTCAATTTTAAAAATTTAAACCCATGGCATTGCAGGAAAGATTTATAATGCAAATGACCAAGGCAAAAAGACTGTTAGGAGAAGGCAGAAAATTAATTACAAAGACTTACGCAGTTAATAATGGCTTTGCACATAATACTGTCGTGTTTCTTTTTCATATGTTAAAGCTGGAAACTGATTGTAATTATTAGGGAGGCCTCAGCTCTGCTGATTTTGTTAGACCTCTGGCAATTGCACTTTTACAGGTTAATGAAAGGAGCAAATTACTCAGTTTCACATCATAAATAAAAATCTGACACTTTTAATGCACAGTGAACTCCTCTAGCAGAGCCTTTGTCATGAAGCAATCTCCCCTACAAAGAGAACACCCCAAAATTGCTCTATGTGTATAGAGTACATGCTGATTCCCCCTTGGTCAAGCGATTGCTTTTTGTTAGTCTCCAGAAGGGTCTGTTAAGACACTGACTCCCACATTGTCCCTACAGGCACCAGGAATAATTCTAAAGACTATTTCCCCTTTGGAGTCAGACTAGGAGTGGCTCAATTAAGAAAACAGAGACTTGAAGCAAGGTGTAAGACAGGCAGAATATAAAAATTTGTTTAAATAAACTTAACTAGTGTCACTTGGATGCTGCAGATTGCAGGAGATAGTACAAAAGAGAGGAGAGAGAGAGGAGAGAGTTTATGTATCAGTAGTGTAAACAACAGGCAGACAGTCGTCATCAAAATAAACCACTTTCTGCTTTATGATCCTCTCCAATCCAGTCTTTCTCCATGCAGAAGGCAGGGCCTCTTGCAAGGCTGCAAGTCCCCTCAAAGGACCTTTGAGCTAAACGGAACGGCTAAGATGACTGCCTAAAGCAGACACTCAATGCTGACCACAGCCACCCTGTCCTTGAGCTGAGCCATGGCCTCCCCATCACCCACCAAGGACAGCTCAATCGTGAGCATCACAAGAGGATACCCCACCAGTCCATTTATTGTGGGTTGCCCACCTACCACCTTTACTTTCACTTCATGTGCTTGAGAAACTGCCATGTATAGAGGTCCCACGTCTCCCATCTCAGTCTGCCTCCCTGTCTCTTGCTCTGCAGCTACTACCCCCCCAAAAATGCAATAGTTCCCTCCTCACTGAAACACTGGTACAGAGGTTTCATGTTCCCCATTTATACTGACCTCTCCAAAAGGCTCATTTCTTTTCCAAGATCAGAACATACATTTCACGTTACACATGTATATTTTCTATAGGGCTACTCTGTCCCCTTGAGTTAGGTTGGGCAACTTATCTACGTACTGACTCAGGTGCTTATTTTGTTTTTCCATTTTCTAGGCTGTGAAATCCCTGAGGAAGGGATTATTGTGATATTTGCATCTCACACACTGTTGGGAAAATTACAAGTGCTTAACAAATACACAGCAACATCCACATACATCAGACAACCCAAACAGAACCACCAAGATGGAAATGTTGCTTCTAACAAGCAAATGAGAAATAGTAGACCAGAGCATTGCATTTCTCATGCTCTATCCCCTGTGCATCTTCAAGCTTACTTTGGCAGAGAAGTACTACTTTTTAGGGGGTTCTTTGCGGGCACCAGTAGGTTTTAAATGAATATAAAATGAGTGAAAAATATTCCACATTGAAACAGTATGTGGTACGGTACTGCCATGAGACATCTTGTCAACGGTACTGGACGTAAATCTAAAGGTATCTCATCTAAGAGACAGTACGGTATTTCCACAGGGCAAGAATTAAAACATATATAAATCTATTCTAAACATTCAGTTCATCCCTTTGATTTCAAGAGTCCAGATTTCCCAAAACAAAGAAATTCTGCAAGATCTGTTTTGTGTACACCAGTGGAAGCAACACATCTGTTAATGCCAAGAGGTTTAGTTAAGCACATTCAGAACAGATTTGCTGCACAATGTTAGTGGCACTGAACCTGAAAGCAATCGTTAGAGAAGGAATTTATTCTTGTGCTAACCCCAAGCAAGAGCCACCATCCAGCCAATTTAATATCAACAGCAGTAATTTCAACAATATGATATTTAACCACAATCCTAAAACGGCTCAGTCTGGAAGCAACACAATATCAGCGTTTGAAAGAATGCGTCCCCAGCAACATCTGAAGAGGGAGGAAAGATTCAAGGCCACAGTGGTTTTTGCATGGGGTTGCGTACACAGTTTTGCTTTAACTTTTTATTAATTGAGGTTGCAAAAGAATATGCTGAGGAAAGAACCCAAATACCATTTCAGTCAGCAGCAAAGTCTTGAGAGGACAGTAATGAAGGAAAGGTTCTTTGCTCTGGGAGCTTCTGGATACACCACAACCAACATATACGCCAAGGGACATTCACGAACCCATACACCCTTTACAGCTTTTACAGTGGTGAACCCCTAAATGCATCATCAAAAGAGATAACAAGGTGCGCAAATTAACCCTTTTTCGTCCTGTAATTCCACCATTTGCTCCCCTCCTCTCTTTCCCAGCAAATTCCCCCTCCCCAGAGACAAATTCCTTTCCACTCCTGTTCCCCTCAAAGTGCCCAGCAACAGAGGATATTTTCTTTTTGCTGTCGTGGCCGCCTAAGCAACCTCAGCTCAGGGGAACCCAGACTGTAGTCCCTGAGCCAGATGCAGTTTTTCATGAGAAATCATTTGGCCTTGAAAACTTTCTTGTGGCTTTTGGGAGGGAGGATGTCAGTTCAAAAAAGTTCAAATTCTGACCCAAATTGACAATGCCTTCATGAGACATTCCTTATGAATCCTAACCTCATGTCAATGTGTTCATTGTGTGCCTTATCAGGCTAAATGATTAGATCTTTCTGCATACACACACACATTAGGTGAAATCCTGTTTCCACTAAGATTAAGGTAGTTTTACAATGAATTTCAATGGCAGTCATTAAGGAAAAGAAGTAGACACACAAGCTGATGGAAACCTCCATTTCTCAATAGCTGCTGCAAACAAAGTATGCTGTGAAACTGTTCCAGCGAAGAGATTGATAATTATAAGACAAATGTAACACCCTGAAATACAATAGCATTGCTGCTTTTGTAACATGTTTAATATGCACTTCCTTCTCAATAAGCAGGGATGAAATAAATAAAAAAGACCCAGAAAAACCAAAATAATATTAAAAGCACAGAAAAAACACCCAGAAATTTTCACTAAAGGGATTATTGGTCTGATCTAGTGTTGCAGTCTCCATACTCTTACAAGCCTCAATATTCTCCTCACCATAACACTGAAGAAACTGTATTTCATATCTGGAATTTCCCCATAGCTTGCTTTCCCTCCTTAAGTTTATTGTACTTTGGGAAAGGATATTCCTAAGATGCCACAGACAAAAGAAGTAAGAATTCCTGCTGATAGCTCCTTGACTAATTGTTGTGAAGGCATCCAGCATACCAGCAGGGTTTTCTCTCAGTGTCAGCATCTATTTCTCCTCCAAGGCTCAGTAAAATAAGAAAATTTTGCTTCTGGGAGACACTTATATCAGCTTTTTATCAGTGCTTCTGTATTACCTGTGGATAACTTGAGTGGCTTAAAGTATTCCATTAAATTAAATAGGATAGGTAGACACAAGCTCTTACGAAGGATCAGATGAACTTTAAGGCATAAGGAGAGAAAATAATACCTAATCAATGCTTCTGTAGAGGCTCTCTTGTTCCGTTATCATTTGTAAGAAAACAAATGTACTTGTACTGATAGATCATAGACTTACAGCCTCCAGGAGCGCCTGGTTGTGACTAAGCATTCCCATCTGTCAGCACAGTCGCCTTGATTTAGCATTATCTAACCTCTGATTACACAAATTAAATATCCCTACTTCTCATTCAAACAACAAGCAAAGTTGTTATCAGATAACCCCATTCTAAGCAAACTGATTTAGGGAAATGCATCGCCATGAACAAAGAAGTTACCCACTTGCTGGATGTTTTCAATAACTTCAGTGTCCTTTTCTTCAATCAACTACCCTTCACCAGCCTCCACCGCTTCTGTCTGAAGCAAAAGGGTTACTGCACTGTAACTAACACAGCTCCTGGCTTTCTACTCATTAAGTCATTCTCTTAATTTTTCCTTTTTCTTTCCCTTTGTTATGCACATATACACACATTGCTGAAGTTTACCATAGCTGATCCTGAGTTAAGAAACCAATCTTCATTTTTATCACCGATTATAGTTGAAGTACAGTAAGCAAGTGTGCTTTTCTGACAGATTGCTTGAGTAAAAAACCCAACCCCCTTCCCCCAAACTCATAACAAGCATTAATTTGAACTGTCACAAAGGCATATTTTAACTTTAAGCAATTCTTGTCTTCATTTCTTTGCAGTTGCCAGCAAGAGGTATATTTGGACACTGAGGAATGAACAACTTACAATACATTTGCTTGTAGGACAATTTCAACACCATGATCTGAAGATCAGAGGGAGGACACTTCAACATAGTAGTGAATAGTTTTGATCAGTTCAGTCATGACTCATACATTCTACAAACAGAAAATGATAAAACTGATAATTTACCAAAGCAAATCTAAATGTTTATTTATCTGCACACTTGTGATGGATCATCAGGGTTGCATTTGCTTCTGTATGTGATTATTACAAACTTGTATCCAGCCTAAAGAAATCACAGAATATTTCTAAAGTGCAAATGAGATAGTATGAGCACCAGAACCATTAAAGCTGTGACTGCTCAGAATTCACCTATGTTTTTCTGAGAAATGAGCCTGCTGGGAACTCCACCCTCTTGCAGTGAGGCTGCTTTGGTACCCACATTAGCTCAGGTATTTCTACCAACCCACTGGAGAAAGACCAAGGGCTTTGCAGTCATGAGCACCCTTGGAGTAAAAGACACCCAGCCTGGGAAGTGTTGGTCTGCTGAGCAGCCCATGCAAAGCTGAGCCCTACATGCGCTACAAGCTGTCTGGTGAAGAGGATGTCCCCACAATGCAGGCTGAGCTGGGCTTAGTTTACCTTATGCTGATATAGATAGGATTATTATTGGCTTTGTTGTTATTTTTTCAGAAGGTGAAAAAAGCCAAGGAGTAGATATAAAATATAGGTCTGTATACAGTCCACTGTACCCAAATGTCCTGTAAGCTCAGCTTTTCCATATTTCTTTAAGTTCTGGGAAGAATATTGATGGATATATTGGTCAGTTTGGATGGAATTCTAAGATCACTTTTGATCAGCATCTCAGAGGCCTCTATGTGATCTATGCATATAAAGACTGGAAAGGAGCCCTGCTGTTAAACCTTCACCTATAAGTGGAATGGAAAGAATGATACCAGTTGCAAAATTTGTCTCAGAAGCCCCATCAAGATTGAGTTATTAGACCTGGAAGACGCATGTGTCTTTCTTAAATAGTTTAAACTCTTATCTCTACAGAAGGCAAAACCAGACCATTTCTAAAATAGAACTTCTGTTGATCTTGTTGGGGGGCCTGACTTCTTCAGCACTGGCAGGCCCAAAATACCTTGGCTCTGTGCTTTGGATAGAGACAGAAATGTCACTAAGCCAAACTAAAATCCTTTCCTACCTTGCCAGGTAAGTGTTTTTAATTGAGCCTATTCTGCTGCTGGCAAGGATGTCTTGAATATTTATGTGATCTCCCTCTTCCAAAGAGCCATTGAACATCCATTTGGGGAGATGGAGGGTGCAGAGCCTTGTCCTGTCTTTGAGAGATTAAATTCGTGATTAAGAGCATGATTATAAGAAATTGTAGGGGGCAATATGAAAGGTTGAAGAACCAAATGTCTTAACTGTGTTGGGGCTGTTAAATCCATTTGAGTCAGAGCTTTCTGATTTTCTTGAAGATCCCTGGGCTGGTGTGCATATAGGAGCTCCAAGTCCCAAATTGGCCCTGGCCATCCCAGAACAGAAGTAATAATATTTTTTGTTTCCTTGCTAGTAAACAGGTCTAAAGCAGGAATATTGCCTGTATTACTTTTAGTTTATTCATATTTGCCAATAAACTTCCTGCTCAGATGGCTGGCCAGGTTGTCTTGCCCTCTGGAAAGCCATGTCTTACAGAGTGCTTTCAGGGAACAATCCTCTGTGATGATCTGGAAATTGTGAAGAAATAAACTAGGATCTTGCGCAATGGATTAGATATTGTGCAGTCAAAATTATGATCATGTTGCCACTGATCACTGGATCAGTATGGACTTTATTAAACAGTAGAAAGAGTTGTTAACTGGCATGGAAGATAGCAAGATGGACATAGGAAGACAATGTGAAGAGACAGTCTTTAGCCAGACACCAGACCTTGAGTTTGTGTACAGTTGTGTGTGCTCCCATCCCAGAGCAGATGGGTGTTATGGAAACTAAGGAGAGATTAATTCATCATTTGATAATGGCAGACAAAGAGGATGTGAATTAATATAATCAGACAAAGTTTGTTTGGTAAATACACAATCATCAACCAGCGCCAAAGACACTGCTCAGGAGCCTGGCATGCCAAACTACACGCATGCAAGGTGGCGTGTATCCCGGCCAACCTTGGCAAGATCTGGCTACAGAGGCTGTGTGAACTTGTGAAGTGTTTCACAGGCTTCAGAGGGGACTAAAATTCCTCTGGAGGAGCCAGCTGGCTGGTGATGGAGAGTCAGCACAGACACACTGAGCACAGTATTTCACATGGTAGTACCAATTTTTCTTTGTTTTACTATATAACTAACTGAGCAAGAGGAAACTGGTCCAGAGGGATTCCTGACTTTATATTTTGAATGAATTGAAACACTTGTACACCGAGGGCGATGAACCGAGAGGAAACTCAGAGCAACCCTGTGCTTTACAGCACTGGAAGGAGGCAAAAGGAGGGCACACACAGTAGCAGCCCCTGGTTGCAAACACATGTATCTAAGCTATTCCTTTTCTTAACATCCCAGCTAGCTCAGCATTCAGAGCCCTGAGTTTTCACATGGTGGGGTCAACCATAACCATGGCTCCTATCCTCTCACAGACACAGAAGAGGATGAAGGGGACAAGCTGGTAACAGCCTAGTGCTCTCCGCTGCGCAGACCAGCCTTGGACACATGTGGATGGGCTCTGTCATGTCAATGTCAGCTCTTAGGGTCAAGACGAACTTCATTTGCATTCTTAAAGACACAGAGATATGTCATTTCCACATCTTATTTCCCATTTACTCTCATGAGCAGCAGCTTTGAAGCTTAACCCATTTCATGCCTTCCCGCCCCAACTGTGCCTTCATTTGTGTCCCTTCTGCTCACCAAGCGCTTGCTCTCAGCTTTTTCATCTGACGCTGTAGGTTTGGCCTGACGATTGCACAGCCAGCTTGTCCCAGGTTTTCTTTTCCCACAGGCAAACTAACTTTAAAATGTTATTTATCATTTTAGGCCATCAAAGACTGTAAAAGTGATATATGGATTTAGAATGAAGCAGTAATAATAAAAAGAATGTCATTGCTCATTTCTTTAAACAAACTACATGGAGCATATTAGCGTGTTTTTTTTCTTTTGAAACTCTTAACCATCAAAAACAATGATCTCATGCTTCTGAAAACAAACAGAAGTATTGAGAAATTTATTTTAAGAGGACAAAGACAAATATACTGCAAATAGATTTTAAGGAAAATATAGGTGGAAGGTACTGGATGGCAGAACTTTAAATGACTTTGTGGGAGTTATAAATGTCCTAAATGGCTCAGAGCCTGGCACTTGAATGCTGGCGTGGGGAGTCTGCAATGTTTGCATACAGCGCTTGGCTCTCACCACCATTATCCTGCACCCCCATAAACACTAAGTACACCAAAATACAAAATTAGTTTAAATAAGTGAATACAAGGAAAAAGTTTTCCTACTACAAATAAAATGGGTTGAGTAAGATAAAATTGATACAGTTTTATAGCATTATGAAATTTCATAGAATCATAGAATACCAGGTTGGAAGGGATCTTTCTTGGCAAAGGTACAGTCTAGATAAGATGGCCCAGCATCCCATCCAGCTGAATCTTAAGAGTGTCCAATGTTGGGGAATCCACCATTTCCCTGGGGAGATTATTTCAATGGCTGATTGTTCTCATTGTGAAAAATTTTCTTCTTGTGTCCAGTTGGAATCTGCCCAGGAGTAATTTGTACCCATTAGCTCTCATCTTCTCCATGTGACTCCTTGTAAAAAGGGAGTCTCCATCTTCTTTGTAGCCACCCTTTAAGTACTGAAACATGATAAGTTCTCTCCTAAGCCTTCTTTTCTCAAGGCTGAACAAACCCAGTTCTCTCAGCCTTTCCTCACATGGCAGGCTTCCCAGCCCTTTGATCATCTTCTTGGCCCTTCTCTGGTCCCTCTCCAGCCTGTCCACATCTTTTTTGCACAGCAGGACCAAAACTGAACACAGTATTCCAGGTGTGGCCTGACAAGCATGCGTAGAGTGGGATAATGACTTCTTTATCTGCTGGTGATGCCCTTGATGATGCAGCCCAGCATCCTGTTGGCTTCCTTTACCGCCACAGCACACTGTTCACTCATATTGAGCTTCTTGTCCACCAGGACTCCCAGGTTCCTTTCCACAGAGCTGCTCCCCAGCTGGGCAGATCCCAGCCTGTGCATTACTGGATTGTTTTCCCAGGTGCAAGACCTTACACTTGTCCTTGTTGAACCTCATAAGGTTCTTGTTAGCCCACTCTTCCAGCCTACCCAGGTCTTCCTGAAGGCGGCTCTTCCTTCCAAACTGTCCACTTCCCCACTCAGTTTGGTATCATCAGCAAACTTTGTCAGGGTATACTTGATCCCATCATCCAGATCACTTGTAAAGATATTAAACAGCAGTGGGCCCAATGTCAATCCCTGGGGGACCCCCCTTGTCGCAGGTTGCCAGTTTGAAACAGAGCTATTTAAAACCAACCTCTGGATGTGGCCTGTCAAGATAATGTGGTTTTTTTTTTAAATTAAAAATCAAATAAAAAATTACTTTATCTTCCCTTCCTGTCTTGTTTGCTTGTTTGTTTGTTTGTTTATTTGTTTATTAATGTTGTTGCATTCTGCTTTGATTTCTTTTGGTTTTCTGTTGTTTCTTGATGAGGTTGTTTGTTTTTTTTCCCCTCAGCCAACTCTAAATCAAACCATAACTGCTGCTTGGAAAAGTTGTAGTTTTTCCCTCCTGTAGATTTCACCCTCTGTGCTCCAGGGTTTGGGCACAAGGTAGAAGCCAAGGTGCCAAAGCACTGAAATGGAAGACCTGAACTCAAATGATGGAAATTGCTGCAGAAAGCCTACAAATCTCCCCACAATATATTATATTATTACCTAAGTCAACATCGTTTTAGCCAAGTCCAGAGCAGACAAGTCCACTGCACTGGGGTAGCAGTCTGGGGGCAATGCTCTGCTACCAAAAGCTTTCAAGAGCATCTAAACCCAGAGAAGAAGATGGATGGTTCCCAGCACCCATAGCAGCTTCCCCAACCACCACCTGCTCCCCACACCCTGGGGACAGCAATAAGGAGACAAAGTCTTGATTCGCACCATGGATAAGAAAAATAAGGATTCACTTTTTCTTTTGAGATCTTTCTTTTTTTTGTTGCCCCTCTAAGCAGAGGGCAGTGTGGCTCTGAGTAAGAGGGAAACACCCTCTGGCAAAAGTCCTGCTTGGCTGGGAGTGTGGTCCAGGGCCAGGAGGAACAGCCCACCAGTAGTGGAGGCACTGCTCACAGGTAGGGATTTCAACAAAAACTTCAGCCTCAGACTTAAAAAGAAATGAGATGGGCTTAACGCTCTTAAAGCAAGTAACCAGGGAGGATATATTGTGACAGGCATCACGCAGGAGCTTTAGCATCCCTTGGTACTTAAACAATTTCTCTCTTCACATTAATATTGTAATTGCACCACAAACAGGCAGTTAACCTTAAACTGTCTCACAGTCTAGTCCTACCTAGCTTTCACACACACACAACTACTTCTGCTCTTCTCAGAGCTCAGGGCCAGGCAGGTTACGGGATCAGACCCATGTATGAAACTCTTGCAACCAGCCCCTGCTGATGTTCCCCCAGCCACCATTGACAACTCTGCTCTCAGCAAGAAAAATAGCTCCCTTCCCGCTCTCGTGGCAAGACGGCTCCCAGTTCAAACGTTCAAGCTCTGGTGGGCTGGCTAAGGCAATGTTTATAGTTCAGTGGTACGGATGAAAACTTACACAACACTTTACTCTGTCAAAGCAAAATGTGATCGTTCCAGACTGTGCACTGACATTAGTAAAAATATCAATTAAGGCCAAAAATGCACTTTTACACTGAGCTGCTTGGATTAGATTGTAACGAGCTCAAGGATAAGAAACGCTGCTTGTTTATCTTAATCACATTTTAAAATCCAGGCCTTTGTATTATCCTCCCCCACAACAGCCATTTCAAGTGACAGTAGGAATTCCCCAGTGGCTTCAAACGGATTTTTCTGCCAACACATTCCCTCTTCAGTTTTAAATTTTTCTTTCTCCTGTCTTTACAACTTTCAGGCAAACACTACCAACTCAAGCTTCCCCAAGAAACAAAGAAAGCGGAAAGAATAAAAAGTTCAATGTACAGCAAGGAACATGCAGGACAATTTGCAATATAATGCCAAATAAACGCTCATTTGCCTTCATTGGAGGTCAGTGGGGCAAATCGGTGGGAACTATTTGTAATTACAGGTTGGTGAGAAACAATTGTGGCAGTTGTATGGCCTTTTAATGATGCGTTTTGCTCTAATTTGGCCCTGGAGATCTTACAAGAAATGGAAAACACCCAGAACTCTGCAGGTTCCCAGAGTGTCTATTTGAATGTGTTCAAATAAGCCAGACTAATTTGTTGCCAAACTCTGAAATTTTATCTCAATAAAATCTGTGAAATATTACTGCATACAATTAAATTATGATCAATGCATTGCGTTGGATGAATATCAAGTCCCATTTGTATCTCATCTGGAAGTATACATATTACACACAAGTGAAAAAGATGTAAAACTTTAGTTCTGTATTACTATTCATACTGGCCTTAACATACTGCAAAGCAGAGACTGGATTGCTCCTGATTTTACCACAAGCCTCCTGAACTTTTCCTTGAAATTTGGTTCTCAATGTAAACTTTAAAAGGTCAGATCCTAGATGTTTAAAGTCCAAAATACATATACAAAAAGCAAGGAAACATATACTGTTTGTAAATCTCATTTTTAAGTCGTCGGTGAACCCAATCCACAATTTTTGAAAGCCTGAGGTTCTCACCATTGCATAAGGTTTCCAGCTAACTGTGTTTATTAAATGATCCCTATCCCATGCCAGAAAGGAGGGTGAAACCTTGTACACCTAAGCAACCTTGTGTCTGGTGATAATTTTTTACTGATAGGAAGACGAGAAACAGAGGTTCAATTTACATATGTTTACAACTATAAGCACAGAACACAAGATATTTTTTAAGTTTTCCATTATTTGACATCTTATTCTCTTCCTATTACTGCTTTTATCCTGGTACCAAGTCACTATTGATGCTTATTAAGTTTATGCTTAACCAAACTTATTGCCTGAAGCCCACATGCAACTCTTCTCTGGGAATAAACCACCAATGCATAGTCCAAGCTGCAAAATTAAGATTTAGATTTTGAATTCCTTTAAAATTCAGTTTTTCTTTTGCTCTCTGCCACATATGTCATCCATGTTTCAAAAGGTGCACCTTTACATTTCCCAAATTTCAGGCTGAGGATTTTTGTTCATATTTCCTCCTACACACCACTGACCAAAAGAACTGTTGCTACTTTCTTACTTCTGAGAGATGAGGGTTTTGGCCTGTTTAGGAATTTTTATGATAATGATTAACAAAAGCAGGCCAGAAGAATGGGGCTACACTTGAAGAATGCCTGCCTTGGCGATACAAGGAAATCTGGACTTCTCTGTGCTCTCACGTCACATATTTCATTAAAAAAAAAAAAGCTTCTAACATAGAAAAAACAGCACTATCGTACTGCAGTCAACTGCCAGCCCCAAGGAGAGCATCCACGTACAGAAAAGAAAACGCAAACTCTTTCCTTTCTGCGCCTCTGACTTCTCACACCAACCAACTCCTGCAATGTGTACTGGGAGGGCAATTTCAGGGTGGGACAGAAAAAAGAGAAAGCATGATTTCTGTGCCTTTTTAGTAAGAGCTCTGTCCACAGCAACAGTCGCTATGTACATACAGACTGCAGAATAGTCGGGCTCTTGGCAGACAGAATCTGGTGGAGCGGCTGAGCGTGTGGCTGTTACCAGCAAGAACAGCTCTGTGGCTCTAACTTCACCGAGATCTAATGTTATTTTTACTGCACGCTGACTGGTTAATATTAGTAATTATGCACATTTCTGAGGTTTCCTTTTCGCATGCAAAAAAACACAACAAGGCAAACACTCGAGAAGCTTTAAATCTCATGACATGGACCGTAAGTGCTTTTACGACATCCTGGGTGAGACCCGTTGTGTAACACTGAGATGCTGTTTGAAAGTGAAGGACAGTCCTCTCCTGCAGGCCTGGTCAGACCGTCAGACTCAAGAATGCAAAACAGAAGGGACATGAATTTAAAAAAAAAAAAAAAAAATTTATACATTGTCTCTGATTCCCTCCGCCATTTTGCTGACAGCCTGGCACCTCATGAATGCCGACATTCCTTGGCTCTGCAGCTTCCTTTAATCAAGGAGAGTTTAGCTACTGAGCCTGTGATTTAACCTTCAATGAGCAAAATAGGCGAAGTTTTCCAATGTATATCCACATTAGTTTAAATCTATACATCTGCAGTCACTTAGACCCAGGCCATGCTGATAGAGTTTCCTCCTCAAACCAATGTTTCTCCTGAACAAGACTCTTTGCCTGTAATATATGCCAAAATCTTCTTAAATTAAAGACATAAATTAAAATAGAAGAAATATGAATTCAACAAAAATCTATTAGAGTTTAAAAAAGTAAACATAATTTAACTTCCTAATCTACTGAGCTTTAAATCAGGACTCCAAGGTAATGGGGAGGAGAAGAGAACCACACGAGAAGCAATCAGCTTCTCTCCAGTGTGGTGCTGTCCCAGCGCCTCCCCAAAGCTTATTCTTGGAGGCTTAATTCTGGCTTGTAGCAACTGACTCTATTTGTCCTAAATATTCAGCTGAAAATATGGTCTACGTTAAAGTATTGCACACAGAGTCTTTTAAAAGCCTTGTGATCATTAACATTAAAAGTCTGATGAGTAATGTTGTTCTGTCTAAAGTATATGTCGTTCCCTTTGCCTCCTTGCTTTATTTTGAGACAGATATACTTAAAATAGTTTTTTAAAAATATGGAGATTATTATCCAATCTAAAAGATTTAATTTAGCATTTATATGGGTTTTAAATGCATGCCAACACTTTCCTTCATTTCAGTGTTTGGCAACCGTTCACTATTCACAATTCCAAAGGCTGCAGACACATGTCTGATCATTTTAGGATATTTACAGTTGTAGCCAATAAAGACAGTGCTGATTTTAATTAAACTTTTAATTGCTTTCTGAGACAACAACAAGAAGCCACGATTGCATGAAATTGTGACTGGCTCCTTTAAATAATAGTGGGTATGGATTGCCAGAAGCATCACTGTCCATCACTTCCTAATGGATGGGTATAAATAAATGCTAAATCATCACTCCTGATAACATCAGTGGCAATTTGGTAATCCAGCTTGACTGTAAAGATCTTTCCAGTGAGAAGCAGAATATGGACTGGACAAAGTAAAAAACAACCCATAAATTAACTGTTCTGCCAGTCTGCGCAGGCCTTAGGGAACTACAACAAATGCCAATATATATCACAGCAATTCCTCAGGCGGAGCGTGACAATTCTGGGCACTGGAAGCAGGGCACAGTCACTGCCATGCCACCAGTTCAAGTCTACTTCAGGTTTCCCAGGAGCAAAATCCCTGTGCTGCCTTAAAGTTGTATATAGCATCCATGTTTTTCAGACCTTCCCAAACCACTTTCCCTTTTGCTCTCATTTAGGAGACACCTCCCAAGCCATTCACAAGCGTGCTGGCTCCGGCCGTTGCTTACACGGAAAACCCCAGGACCCGACAAGGCGCTTTGGCAGCTGGCAGCAGGGCCACGGCTGGGGGCTGCGTGAGTCACCCATCCCAAGGGACCACCCAGCCCAGCAAACATCCTCCCAGCTCAGCCCGGGAACTGTGGGTGGACGGGAGAAGCGTTAGTGGCCTTTGGCCGGTTCCTCCAGGCACACATCCCTGTCAGAGTCTCCAGGATGACTTGGACCACCGGGTCCCATGCAGGCAGCCCCGGGTGCTTCCTCATGCAGGGCCAGACTATACCCTGCTGTCTGCAGGACGGGTCCCTGCATAAATAAATGACTTCAGCCTTCGGGGCTCTCAGCAGCACTAAACTGCCATTTCACAACATAAATCACCAGCTCAGGCAGCCTGTGGATGATGGGGACTCAAGAGCCGGCAGCAGGCATGGTCTCTGCCTCAGTGTAACCTTCTGAGAAATGGAGAGAGCAGCACCAAGCACCCACTCAGGGACATCCCACAGGCACACCGAAATGCTGAGCAGGCCCCTCAACACATGGCAAACAAGGGTAACGATTGATTTTTTTTTTATAGACTTCCTTCACATCAGACGGAGGGCCACTTACACAGTTTACATATTTAAACATATTACATCATTCTGCAAGACTTTGGGAAGATTTGATTCCTTATTCATTATTACTGCTGTATTTTGTAAAACAACAGCAACTTGGATATATCATTATTATCTTGTGACAATTAGACAAAACATTGCAAGGTCTCTACATACAAAACATTTTCAGGTTCATCAAACATAACTGTGTGGGCCAGGTCAGGAAACAGCCTTTTTATGTGGTTATGGCATGGGAGCTATTAGCCTATCTATAAATGCTTACCAAAGCCCCCCAGTATAATTTGCCTCGGTGCTGAAATGTAAATACATTTGGTCTCGTAACACAAGATATAAGCTCCTAACCACCATCTAATAACAATGTTTAATTATTGGGAGCTCAAAGATGCTTACGTACCTATAACTAAAAGCTGCTTTGTGAAAAGACCTGCCGGACATTCACACTGATGGGACATTTTAGGTGTGATTATACAACTATTTCAGGCAAGGAAAGCCTTGCCTAAGGGCTGCAGGAATCAGCTTTTATGGTCAGCAGTGGCTGGTGATGACAGTCCCACCCACATTTCTAAATGATTAAAACCTCCCAACTCCTTCAACTGCTGACAACCTCCTTCGCTCCCCTAAAGCACCTTAAAGCTGTTTGGCTGCATTTCCCACAGACTTTTTTGTTATTCAACACCAAGTCTTTGCTCGAGACCTCCTGTATCTTATTTCATGTAAATCATGCAAAATTTCACACCTAACCTGTTGACTTGCTATAGGCTGCTTTGAGTATTCGTAGGCACACTGCAAGGCAGCATGAAACATAGCTTGCAAAGATCTACAAGTTTTCAAACCACTTTATTAATAGAAATACTGAAAATCCCACTCTATTGATAGAAACAGCTCACGATGCAACATGAGAAGACCCATGCCAGTAATGATACTTCCTCAGGAACTGCAGGTTTCCCACAAAGTAAAAATAAAATGCAAATTTTTATTGCACCCCTGACATAGAAATACAGAGAAGCCCTTCACTATCTGGTCCGTTTACTCACTTTAGTCAACGTTTATCATCTCAGTCCCATGAGCATTAGTGCCATTGTAACTGCAGGCAACAACCTTTTGCATCTCCTTAGGGAAACCATACGGTGTTAAATGCAAAAGAAGAATCTATAAATATCAAAGAACAGCTGCTTTAAGCCGCTGCTATAACACAGATATATTTTTCACACCTATACAGTTGCATTCGCATCTGAACATTTTCTGCATGAGGGAGCATCCCCACTACATACAGTTCAGCAAAGTACTACTATCCAAAACCTATTCTGAGTATTTGGATACTACCACTTCCTGCTGCAGGGAACCTTTGCAACATGGTTTGATTTCAATAAAAAAACAAAAACCAAAACAAACGAACAACAAACCACCCAGTTGACAGAAGAAATCTTTTGAACCAACCAACCAAAATAAATAATCCACAAGTCATGACAACCAATCATCAGAAGGCAGAAAAAAGGGACTGATGAACAAAAATTATTCAGCAAATGCTCACAATGACCGATCAGTTATTCCCAAGCTCAAAACTTATTATTTTCCATATATTTTTCCCATTTTTGCCAAGTTCTTCCTGCAGTTAAATCCCCTGTTCAATTAAATTCCCTTTAGTCTGAGTGATGTCAATTAGTTTACACAATTTTAACTGAGAATCGGATTTTTTTTCCCCACTGATGTCTCCACTCAAATGGCAGAATGGAGCGCTGGTCTGCCGAAAGCGAGGAAGACCCTTGGGGAGCAGCACTGTGGACCTTGTGCTTGTTCTGTCCATGAAACTGTTGATTTCAGTAATTGCTTCATGGGTGGAAGATACCATGTGCTTGCCACAGGAATCCAGGAAAAAGACCGGAGGCTAACATTGCTCTCCATCTTCAAATCAAATAGGATATACATCAAATCAATACCACATTGTTACATTCCAGAGCATTTAAATTAGTATTCTTCAGAAGCTGTTGAGCTGCATAGGGCACATAATAAAACCCTCACTAAGTGATTGATAATCTACCATGCAGACCTCAAACTTTGGAGCATTAAATTGAAAAACCCTTTAATTATACCTCATCTATTCTTATCTCCAAACTCCCTGCACTGTAACACAAAATAGAGAATCTGTGGAGAATCCCCTTAATTAAATCGTTTGTCAGCTTTTTAGACTGTTTGCTGTATTTTCATTGCTGCTTTGACAATTATTCATATTTTACAGTTCAAAAATATTGGTGTGCACTTGTACTCAAACACAAGTCCTAGGTAATGCAATGAAAATCCTTCCATCAAGTTCAATGGACTTTCAGGTAAACCTTGAAGACCTACAATTTCAAGCTGTATTAGCTAGGCATCTGTTTTATTCCTATATTTTCCTGGAATATTGCTAAGTACCTTTTTACACCTGCAACTTTTTCTGGAGAGATTATTTAGCTGTCTTTGTATCTGAATGAACTTACAAATGAGGTGTTTACATGTCTCAGTTTAATACACAGGTATAAAAGACAGACTAATTTTTCCAGTTCTATCTGCAAATCACGCTTTAAGTTCTGTATTAGTGCAGGTGCATACTTCTGGCCAAATAACTACAGCCCCAATATTGTAACCCTTGTAAATATCTATTCATGTACTAGTAAAAAAAAAAAAATTAAAAAAAAAAAATTGTGCTTAAACTGGCATTCAAGAGTTCTACTGATGTGGAGCCTTATGCATTATTCAACGTTTTTTTTGTGTGTATTCCCAGGGCTGAATATATGCAGGACCCAACAGCACTTCAATCATCTATAGGTTGTCTGTATAAGATGAAAAGGAAGCATTCAGAGCTCTTTGTTGGTCAGGCTTCCCTACAGATATCATTGGTGAAACTTCAACAATCAGAGAGGCTGAGGCAGGCTGACAATGAGGATATTTAGAAATTCCTTCTCTATATCTTAGCAATGCTTAATATGACAGCTTGAAAAGCGGTCCAAGATTTGCAATACATTTTGATACTTCTTGCCATAAAGAGATTTCCTGAATAGTCTGGGATAGTTCCAGTACTATTTTGCAAGGACTCTAGGAAAATAAAAAGTCCATCTATTGCCGTTTCTGAATTTCATTGATGGGTGGCTCTCATTTTATATATACTAAGAACATTTTTCTCTCTGCCTTAAATAAAGTTTTCATATTTAATTCCGTCAGGTGCCTTTCACTTAACCTCAGTAATGTCATGTATCTGTGTCAAAAAAGCAATCAACTTTGGCAGATCATAAAATGTTATCTTACTCCACCATAGAGAAGTACTAGTAACATGGAGATTAAAATCATCTACACAGATTTCTATTGCAGTTCAAATTAATAGACAGATACTACCCAGTGAGTAAATTTTTCCATACTTCCTAATTGATTTGGAAGCTACATCACATTGAAATTGGAACCCTATGTGATAAAGATGAACTTTAAATACATCCTCATGCTTTCAGAGTTAATACACAACAGTATTATGTCAGCACCGATGGCAAGTAAACAAATATAATTTTACTATTATATTAAAAATATTAAAATGATGACAAGATAGCATTCATTATTTAACCATTTCATCTGAACTTACTCTGTGGCACTTCTAAAATGTAATTTGGATTATTTAGTTTCATAGGCTAGGTCTCCTTCAAGCAACCAATTGGAAAGAAAATGAAGACGGGCAATCTTACAAATTACAAGGGGCCACTTTTCTTTCAATTTCAAGATAAGACCAAACAACAGTATATTTGTTCAATCCTGCCACACAGGGACCAGGAAGAAGATGCACAAGTTAAATGTCCTACGGAAACTCAGTGTCATTGGTTCTTCCAGATGTAGGTTTTGTTGAAGCTGACAAAGTTTCAGCACTGCTTCTGATAGTTCCATATCCTAAGATCTAAACACACATCTTCCATCTAAACAAGCTTATTTTAGACATAAAAATGATGGCAATGGACAACCGTGAGTCCTAAGAACAACTCTTCCCTAAAGGCAGAATTTTTAGAAATGTAAAGATGCTGTGCAGTGCATACACAAAAGAAAAATCATGTTTCACAGCTCCACACATGACAGTAATTACTTCTACCATGTAACATTCACCTTAAATAATAGTGGCGCTTAAAGTTTAAAAGCATTTCGAACAAGACAAAATGGCATATTGATCACACCAAATACCGTAAAGCAAAATAAACAGTTTGGGCTGTGAGCTAGATTAGGCTCATGGTGAGGTAAAACAACGGAGCGCTGCGTCTGAGATTGTAGTCCTGGATAGTTCTAAACAAATAAAAATGACAGAACACTGTAGTTTCTATCATTTTATGGTCTGATTATTGTAAATTGCATGTTATTATTTGTATTTCAGAAACACCTACCTATATTAATCAGATGTATTGCCCATTGTGCTAAAATTGTATACGCACACTGGGCTCTGTTCTGGAAAGCCCAAACTCTGGATGTGCAACCAAAGGATAAACGAAACCTGAAGCAGAAGACAGCTGAGGCACACGGAGCTTAAAAGATTTGCCCACGGTCCAACAGGACATTTACAGCAAGGACAAGAACTGAACACAGACTTTCTGTCACATAGTACAAACATATTACCACTCTTCCTCCATCATCTTACGCCTCTACTTTAACTGACAAATTAACCTTAAGTTTAAGCCAAGTTACAACAGCTGGGGAAAAATACTGGTCCCTAGTTACTACAAAACCTTGTGTCACAAATCTGACAGAAATAAGTGGTTTATTCTTTAATATGTCAACAGCTTTCTTTTTTATTCCCTCATCTTCCTGATCTTTAACATCTCCTACATTGTTCACACAGGCCAGTTCAGTTCTTTAATGTTATTTGCATTCAGTAGTGCTTATCCAAACAGTATTTTTAGTTAACATGCAATTTGGATAGGACTAGCATTCCAAATCTAACATTTATCTTGATTACTTTAAGTTAACTGTACCCACAGGCTCTAAAATGCCAGTTTGGAAACTGCTCTGGGCACAAGATAATATGAGATAGCTAATTAACTCGGAAGTTTTAAAAGAAGATCTGATTTAGGCCCTGATTCGGCAAACAAATAACATTAAGCGTGAGTAACCCTGTGGAAAACATGTGAAGTCGTTGCATAAATCACAGAACATTAAGTGCAGGCTGAAAGCACCTTGCTGAAATAGGGTCTAATTTAAAAGTCTCATGTTCTTTTTAACGGAGTGTACTCCAAGTGCCTGGTGTGTTGTGGTTTCCTCTTCTCCGTTAGGGCAAACGGTCTGAACGCAGGGCCAAGAGCCAGGAATTCCTGCTGTCTTCATCTCCTTCTGAAACTCTGTCTGCGTTTTGGACGAGCCCACTAACATGACTGCATCCCAGATTATCACTTTAAAAATGTGAAAAAAAGTTTCTACTCAGCAACTTCCACTACAAAACTATGGTTAGGATCAATTATTTTATGAAAGGTCTGGATGATTCACTTGTAACGTCTCCTAAGATAGTTGTAACAGATTTTCTACCGTTCCTAATGAACTTTCTAAAGTTAAATACTCTGTGTATGCCTCTCTTCCTCCATTGTTCTGTTGTGGGTTTGTTTTTCTAATTAATAAAAGTCATTTAAGGATCTTTTTAGCATTGACATCCAGAGGAACAACAATGGAGAAGCATCTTTCCCACTGCAAAGATCCCACACAAAAGATTGATAAGACTCTGAATGGGTGCTGAGAGCCCTTCCAGGCAGACCTTGGCACACACCCAGCACCAGCTCCATTGTACCACCTCCGTGTTCTGCTGCCGGACACCACAAATTCAGCACTTGTGTTTGCTCGGGCATGTTATCTCCTCACTTCATCTCCCTGATATCACCAACACTTATTATGCCTTATAAAATTAAGCAAATAGAAATAAAAGCCAATAGGTCCCTAAGGACACCTAACTTGCAATTCCAGTGTAACGCTTTAGATCTTCCTCGGGTGAGTAGATTTTGCTGACACTACTCATCCCATGGATTTTAATGGAAATGCTCGGGTCCTGGATTAATTGGATGGTACTGGACACATGGCACAGTGGGAAATACCAAGAAAAGGAGAATGAGGGGGAACAACCAAAGATCATGATATGACTATCTCTTTTTTACATATCCCAGTGCTGCCTGTGATGCCGTACATCTGTAACTACTGGTCGTTATTGAGAATTGGAACTTCAAGGAACAGTCAGAAAAAAGAAGGCAAGAAGAACAGATGAGGAAGAGAGATTTCTGAAGAAGGATGTGAAGGATGAAGGTTAGAAAAAGAAGAGAATACCATTATTTTTCTCCTTAGCAAATGAAGAATATGGACCTTGCTGTTCACATGAGCTCACAGCATGGACTGTGCGCCAAAAGGAAGGGAACTTTGGGAAATAAGGACCAACATGGTAAAAACAAGTGTGGCCTGTACTAAACTGAGACATCTCTTTCACTTAAGTCCTTTCCTGGTCTCTCATATTGACTAAACAATACACTGAAAACATTCAACAAATCCCCATTACTTCTCATAGCAGATATAAGTGTTTGTTCTATGACCCACTGCAGCATTACCTGATAAAGAGCATGTTAAGAAAATGAAAGAATATAATCACAGACTTTGAGACAAGACATTGCTCTCTTAACCATGACTTAGATATTTTCAAACAGTATTTCTCAGGCAAAGAGAGTTCAGCTGATGCATTTTTTTTCTCACACATTTTTCCCTTGAAAATAATGGTTGGTCTCTAAACAGTGTAAAGAGCAATAACTGCTGGTACTGTTATTACCAGAAAACACATTCCTGCCACTACAAGTGGAAGAAAGATTTTTTTTTAATTATTTTTTAATTGAGTTCCTGGGAGAATATTTTTCAAAAGCACAAAAATGCTCACACGACTATAACCTGCATATTATATTTTAATTTGGAGTTTCACCAAGACCTAACACTCACTCAAGAGAAGAGGGGGAGAAACAGAGGCAGGCTTCCCTCCTGTCGCTGCCTTTGAGGCTGACTTGAATTTATTTTGAATTCAGAAATCTGTCAGCTCGCTGTCTCACCCTGAGCCACTGGGAGCACAGGCGCGTGTGAGCTCCTCTGTGTGAAGGCA
Organism: Aramus guarauna; assembly: GCA_013400195.1. Taxonomy (NCBI): domain Eukaryota; kingdom Metazoa; phylum Chordata; class Aves; order Gruiformes; family Aramidae; genus Aramus; species Aramus guarauna. The sequence goes on from VXBL01002613.1 coordinate 753,618, forward strand.
GCCGGGTGAAAATATTTTGCCTGATCACCATATTTAGGGGGCTGTCATATTCCCTGAACAAGCTACAATTTCACTCATGACTGAAGAAAGCAGGTAGAGCCACGCAAATGTAAGCAGCTACATAATGGCTGCATCTGTTTTAATTTTTAGTGGCTTGTCAAATAATGATTGTTATTAAAACAAAGTGTATTTTGTCACAGACACTCGCAACAAAGACTAATTGGCTGCACAATTACGAGGCCGTGGTTGAACAGGTGCTGGTGCAGAACGCTGGGTCTGCTCAGGGTCAGTGCCTCTGCTCCCTGCTCAGGATGGGGAAAGCCCAAGAGCCACGGCGGGTCCGGGTTTAAGCCCCAAAAAATAGAGTCAGAAAACCACTCTGCATAACCAGGGCTTAGTACCACCAAGGAACAAATGCTTTGATTTGGTGGGTGTAGATCTCAAGCCTTGTAAGTGTGATAGAAGACAGTCTCCAAGTTCAGGAAGTTTTGGGAAGTGTGATGCCAGAGGAGGTTTGCCTTGTCAGCCCACACTACACACAGCCCCATAAAGCAACAAAAACCAGGAGCTGCCACAGCTCACATTGCCTTGATCCTAAGGAGAAGAAAGGATGAAGCTGTGACCCTCCAAGCTACTCTTCAGACCCAGATCCGCTCTGCCCAGAGCTTAGGATGAAGGTTTTCATTCAAGCAAAGTTTTCTTTGCTTGACTTGCTTTTAAATAGCGAGACCAAGACTGGTTCTCCAGTGAAAGTTCTCATCCACTCAGGTTGCATGCGGTCTACATAACTGGAAGCCAATATTTTTTAGACAAACATTTATCTCTGAAAGCCTCTCATTATTTCAATGAATCAGACCCAAACCCAACATTCTTCAGAAAAGCGAGTGTTTAAAATGAAATTTTCTGTATTTTTAATTCAGTATGATTTGTCCTCCTTTAAAAGCAATTTTAATTATGTTTCAGTTTTGAATTTATTTCCACAAGACACATAAGATATTATTCTTCATTTAGACTGTGTCACTGGAAGCATTTCATTACATGATAAAAATCCCCACAAGCCTGTCTGGCCTCAGGGTAGAAGTGACTGGAATGACATCTCTGTATTTTCAGTTTGAGAATTAAATGTGTATGGGCTGCAGCTCTGGTCCCTGGTGGCAGGCATCCCCCAGAAGGAGATGGCACAAAGGAAAGGAAAGTTGGTGACGGAAGGCAGGCAAGAGACTAATGACAGCCAAACTTGCTCTGAATTTTATGGACACATGGAAAAGCCCGAAGTAAAACCGTGTTGAGTCTAAAAAGAAAAGGAGGAGCAACCATCTGGTACATCTGATGGAACTGCTGTATGCAATTCCATCAATAATCAGTGGCGTCAATAATCCACAGGAATATATAGTGTCAGATAAATTGCTAAGCATTTCTGCAACATAACCTGCTTCAGGAAGAATGGGTGAGGCAATTGAAGTAAATAGATTCTGTCTGTGGGTGCAGAGTACTAACAAGCTTTAGCTACCAGATGTGCTGGGCTGTATTTTCTGCTTTAAGATATACATATTCAGGCATGAACAACACCTCCTTCACTCTGCACTGATACTACATTTGAGCGAGATTATTCAGCATCCAAATTATACGCTCAGCAAGATCACCTCCATTTTGATAATTGCCTTATGAATGCATAACATGGCAGCGTGGGGATTTGTATTCCCAGGAACGTCTGCTATCAGGCATCAAGCGTTAGTCTGCCGAGGACATGGCGCACCAGTTGATAAAGAGGCACACAGCACTCTTGGAAGATTAGCAATATGAATCTGATCCTCCCGGGTTTCACTGGGCTCTTGCTCCATAGATGCTGACCCTGTGTTGTATGTGATACAAAAACTACCTTTCCCAGGGGCTACACAGGAAAAGGTCAGGTCGCAGGACAATTTTTGCAGGTCTGGTAGAGAGCACAGCCCTGCACTTCTCTCATGGAGGATGCAGTGTGCAATCCTGTCTGCCCTTGCTGACACCTCCAGTCAATATAAAGGGACGTTTTAGAGACACTGCTGGTCTTGCTGGGGGAAAAAAAAAAATACACCTATTATAAATTCTTTACTTAAGGCTTGCAAATTGCTTCTCTCCACAGGGTGCACAAGAAGCCAGGATCTGGCATCCCTGAAGTGAAAAATACCTCAATTACTCATCACTCCCTTAACCTCAGATCCCCCAGTAATTGCTATGAGTCAGTGAGGCACTTCCAGTAAGCGCTTTACACAAGGGCTGATACCCTCTCTGCTCTTTTCCAAAATAGCAACCACTTGAGTGGGAGCAGTGCTGATGTGTGCACGGATGTCCCTGCGTGAGATGGAGGTGGAGCTGCTGGCAGGAGAAGCTGGGTGCCTGCTCCTCGCCTGGCTGAGGCAGAGCACAGCCCACATGACAGATGATAGGGGCTGCACCGCGAGGAGATGATGCCAGAGGCAAACGCGTTACACTGAGGAAGGGGAACATAAAGGAGAAGTTTTGGAGGTGCATTCATCCCTCAGAGCCACGATAATTATCATCGCTGGTTAGAGGAACAGAAGTGATAAACTGTGCACAGGCAGCAGCCCTTCACACTCTACTAGGGTGAGAGTAGGTACAGCTACAGGTCAGGAATGCAGTTTGGAAAAAATCTCCCAACTGGCCCCGCTTACTGTGCTTTTGATTTGTGCTGCAGAGTGGTCTTGGGCATCCAAAGTGCATCCTTCTGGATGATGCTCAAACGGCTGACATATACCCATCACAAATGGGAATCCATAGGGCCAGTCAAACGTGCAACAGCTGAAACGCACAGTGTGCAAACACGGGCCCCTCCACACCACCTGTCTCTCACTGCAGATTCACTCCCTCTTGCACACTATTTCCTACTGTACGTGTAGCAGCATGTACCGGCTGATGGTTCCTCACCATTTCTGAGTGTCCTGAGCTCCAAAGGCAGAAACGGCATGTGGTCCCTTCCACAAGATGGCATTTTTCAAGACTGAAAGTCTGATCTAACTATTCTTTATCACTTAGTCGACTGTGGATTGGAAAGTGGTGAGCACAGATAGTAAGTGAACAAAATGATTGGTCAGACAGATGGTTTTCTTGAGCTATAAAAAGAGGAAATTCAGATCTTATCATATTCTAGGCATGAAAAATATTCTACTCTAAGAACTACAAGCCCAGCAAGGAAATGCCTGTTGTCACCACATTGCGCCCTGTGGCTACTAAACACGCAGAAGAGGGAACAGTCATGCACAGGTCTCCATCATCCATTTCATCATCCCAAGACACCGCTCTGAGGTTTGGGAAAGTTCAGTGCTTTTTCTTCTTTCTTTTCTTCCTCCAGACAGATAAGACATAAATTTATTCTACACTACTAAATTAATGAGAATTTCTCCCACATATTGCTACAAAACCAGGAATACTTGGAGACATGCAACCACGACAGGAGTTGTTTCATTCAGAGGCTTGCACAACCACAAGGGTTGCTGCCTCTCTCTCAGAAAGGGCTGTGTTTTTTGAGATGGATTTTTCATGGTCTTGCTGCTGACTTAGGTAAGAGCTGTTCTTCCAAGTCGTCTCAGCATCGCTGCAACTGGAGCATTTTCACTGCAGAACCCAAACTTTTGGCTTCCATGAGACTCCATCCTGTTTGGCGTGTTTCCCCTGACAGAAACGCACCTTCAATCCATACTCCTGCAAATAGTAAGATTTCACATGTGGCCCTGATTTGCAACCTCTCTGCAACTCCACTTCTGAATCTGGTCCATTTGTTCAGTGGAAAGGGCCAAAGTTATTACCGCAGGTAACCACAACTCAGAGCTGCAAATCAACATAGAAACAATAAGCCAGTAGAAGCAATCCCAGATACAGATCCCATATAACCAGCATTTTGCCAAACTGCTTAGGCCAAAAATCCTTCAGCAGATGCCTTATGAGTAACTTTTTAGAAATCATAATTTGAAAACCATTGGACAGATCAGCAACCAAAAGATAACATCACTGAAAGCCCAAACCATGTGGGTTTTCTTTTTTTTTTTCTATAAACAAGCAAGACCATATTCTGTTCTCATTTATAGCCGTAAGGATCACTGCCCTCAGCAAACAGCCATCCAAGACTTACATTCACAAAACACAAAAAAATTAAGGTCAGGTTATTTCTGTGGCTGAAATTTTTGTTCTTGGACACAAAGGAAAAGCTATGATACAACCTCAACAGTCTCAGGGTAGCAAGGAAACACAAGAGAAGTTTCCTTATGTCGCAGACTACTGCAACAATAGCAAGGAGGACTGAATCAGAAAGTAGAGAGGGCAGCTGGTTTGCAGATGAATATAGAGATAAATCAGCCTGCAGATGAGATGGAACGGAGAAGCCAGTAAATTTCCACTTTCTTGTGCTGGATCTCTCCGTTCCATTCTCAGTTACTCAAAAATCCCATCTGAAAACTAGCAGCAAGTAAATACTATAAAATGGAGCAGGAGAGAATAAAGAGACAATAAGTGAATTACAACATTCAGGAAATGAAGGCATCTCAATCACTTGCATCAGAATTACAAGAAATTCATTAAATTGGCACTGGGCCACCTGGAACAAGCTGAATTAGCTAAATAATGAAATGTTAATTCTTCAGTTTTGCCTTCTATTTTACCCAATCAACTGTTTTCAAACACTAACTTCCCCACTCACCAGAAAAAGAGGGGAGCAAAAAAAAAAAAGAGAGAGAGAGATATAGACATATTGACACATTGGAGAGAGGCCAGAAGAGAAAAGTGCAAATGCACAAAGGTCCAGAGCACACGAGCTCCTGCTCCTTGGAGAGACTGAAAGAGCTGGGGTTATTTCATCAGAGAGGACTACGAAAAGAAAAACTAAGGGTTTTCAAATAAATTAGTGCAAGGACAGTTTCAAACTTGCAGATTCCTGCTTAAATTTCTCCAAATAAGAAAATTTTTTAGGAAAAACATTTGAAAACAGACAGTAGTGAAGTGATGGAATAGACCCCACTGAAGGGTTGTGCCATTTTCTTGATGGAGCTGCCACATATAGCATGAGTCACTGTCTCCACCATCAAGTAGAGGACAGAGTAGACAACCTCTTGAGGACCACAGTTTCTATTATTTTCTATGCAAACAACACGCCACCAACTTTGGTAAGCAACTTTTTCAGAAGGTGATATGTTGATGCTGAACAATAGGCCAAAACAGTGTCCCCTGTGAGACACTGGGCTTTCATATACCTCTGGTGATATAAAACATGAGTGTCCCCCTACACCACGTCCAGTTGTGAAACATCAGACACCTGACAGCAGCATCATTGTGACAAAGCTGAAACACAGCTAGAGTCTTTGAATCAATACATGTTTCCTTTAAAATATCCTTATAATTCATTTTGCAGTGGTGGTAGCAAATGGTTTAAACATGGAAAGGGTCATTTTAGGTAACTCTCCAAAGGGTAGCCTCTATTACCTGCAAGTTTGAGAAATATCCATTACAGATATCCTTTAAACTTGGTAATGAACCATATTTAATAGGTTGGGATTTTTTTTTTTATAAGTAAATTTGAAACAGATTCTCCAAGTAATGAAACAAAGTTGGCGAGCTAGAATTTCACCATGTGGCTGAGCGCCGGCATCACAAGTATGTGGGGGTGCTTCAGGTCCCTGCGTCTGTCCCAGGCATTTGGCAAAGAGACGTTATTCTGTTTCTACTGCCACATGAGGCTTTTACATTCATAGGATTTAAACATTTCCTGTTCCTGCCCATCCATTTATAATTTTCTGAATGAAAACCTGACAAAGATTTTAACAAGTGCATAGTTACTTCAGGCACCACAGTTTTAGGCACCAGCTAGAGACAACAGATAGAGGAACCTGAAATAGATGTTATTCATCTAGCACTTGAATCTCATGTTAAATCCGTCTAACCAAAGGCAAAGTTTAACTGCAGACTTGACTAAAAACATCAAGAATAACTCTAGACCATATCCCATTGTCTCTACCATGATGTAATCTGCTTTTCCCCTAGGTATCCCTTGGGCACAGTAAAAAACCTAGTAGAATTTTACCAAATTTTGTAGCACCGATTATCCTGTGCTTCATCAACCTTTGCTCTTCTAGATTTCCCAGTCTGCAAAACTAATTATAATGAATTGGCCAGCATGTATATGCACTACTGCCCTTCACCGTATAGAAAAGGACTGCCCAAATACATACTACAGGTCAGCTATAAGTTAATGGCCACAGACAAATTTGCATGGATGTTGCTAGCAAAGAGCTTGTGCTTTTGGAACTGGAGGACAATGCTCCATCCTTGCTGCCTTTTTGGCATTAGACTAATCTTCCATTGCAGATAGACCTATCTAGATCTAAGATGTAGATAGATAGATAGACATCTTCTAGATATCTGAGGACTACTTTTTAGTTATTATCATCATTATTATCATATAGCTGTTCTACTGTATTTATTCACATTATTGTTGTAGGAATATAACAGACACCCTCAAACATGTAATAAATATATACCTCTCACCATCTGATTGGTAGGAAGCAACAAACTACAGCTAGTTTTAAAATAGATGTGCATAGACTTTACAGACAATAGGCAAATTTGAAGGCAAAAATCTATGGTGAAAAATTACACCACCATATGACTGAATACAGTAGAGCACTCGAGTGAAAAAGACTTACATTCAGCCTTGCAGCAACACTTAACATTTTTACTCTACAGAGCCAAATATCTGTCCCTAAGTATTTTTGCCTCTCTCAGCTAGATTATAACTCCTGCAGAATAAAACCCGTCACCATCAACATAAAAAGATCCCTTGACTACTGACCTGATTTTTTGGTTTTTGTCCCCTAGAAAACAACCATTTGAAACTCTGATTAAATGGGATGCACAGGAACCTACTCTCTTTTCCCCAGCGGTGACAAAAATAGCTTTTCTGAGCAAGCACATCAAGAGTAAACACAAGCTGCTTCAATAAAAGAGAAAGTTTGATTTCATAATTCTTACTTGTGCAAGGAAGCCTTTTAAAGAGACTATTAGGTTAGGCAGGACCCTAGACAAAGCAGGGGAAGTCCCAAGGCAGCCACACAATAAATGGCAGCACTATTAACATTAGGTCATAACCTCCGTGTCGCCGAGCCTTTGTGTGCTTTGAGCCTGGTGCGCTCAGAGCTGCCAACAGCTGTTCCAGGGCAACACATGGCGAAGGAGAAAAGCAGCAGCCAGCGAGGGGTTAAACCCGTTGCTTTGGGGGGTTTTGCTATAAGCAGCACCCCTTGAACTTGCTATTATCTTCCTGCTACCTCCTCTGGACCTGTCCAAAAACACAGAGGGGTGATGTAAGTCTCTGAAATAAATGTAAACATGCCAGGTGCTTTCCTTTCCAGTATAAAATAGCTGTGCCTTTCCTGTGTTTCTTTGAAAACAGTCGCTAGTTTCTAGCACTTGTGTCAGAAATCCATCATCCGGATTTCTTCAAAGACACCATCAGTTTAGCATGCAGATAATCTGCTTGGGTATTCTGACTTCTTGCGATTCTCTTTTTCAGTTAAGAAAAAATGCATTTGTAAACCCAGAACTTTGAATTCCTCCATTCAAAACAACAAGTAAACCAGCATGCTGCTTCACACCCCAATAACAAGTTTATCTTGAACATCAGATGTGTCATAAACATTATCTTACAATCTCTTTTAAGCAACAAAACCAAGCATTCTTTAGTCTTATGGCTTTTCTCAAGACACTGGCAATATATTATTTCCAAATATAAACTATTCCCAAAGTCCAAACATCACATATAATAAAAAGATGCAGCTTTTCTGGACCATCTTGTGGCTTATTGCCAAAAAGCATAAAACTATCTTCCTATCAGGAGTTCATATTTATTCCTGAGAAGCAACATGCACTGGCTGGAGCTGATAAATAATTCAAAAGGGAAATACTCTTTTACTACGACTCAGCTCATTCAGAATGGGAAAACCAGGAAAACCAGGGGAAAGGATGAAGTTGTGCTGGAAACTAATTCTTTGGGATGTCACGACGACATCGCATAGGGTAAAACAACCGCCTTCATAATACACCTCTGCATCTTCATGGACTGCAGGGGAGCTTAGCGACGCTTATGCCAGTGAGCCTTGCTAAACAGAAATGACTTAAAACGAATAGTGAAACTGCAGGGATTTCTCTAATTACCAAAGCCAGGTCTGCACCCAGTTTTCCTCCACACGTGGCTGCTGTCCAGGGATGTGATTCTATACCAATACAGTTATAAATACATTGTCCCAGCTTAACCCCTGCTGTGGACTTCACTGGACAATTGAAGTGCTCACCTCTATCCATGCAGGTAGACCTTGACCTGGGGAACTGCCTTTTCTGTGAAAAGCACCTTTAACTATCCAAACTGTGGCTACATTAGGGAGCAATGTATTGCTTTAGTAACACTGGTGGTGTTACTAGCAATACAACTCCCAAAGAGGCAAGGCCACAGTAAACTACTGCGTCTATCTGGCAAACTCAGGAGATGATGTGTTCCGTAGCACCAAAGAGCCTGTAACCGTAGTTTGTTGATGAAACACTACAGACTGAGGTCCCCTTTGCTCCGCAGAGCATAACGTCAACAGCACACACAGACAGCAAAGAGATTGCTGTGAGCTTGAGACAAAACAGAAACTTTTTTAAAATTTAAAAAAAAAAAAAAAGGCAAGAAAAAAGAAACTCCCAACACCCTTGCATTCATCAGACATAAAACCTGTTCTGGTTTTGTCGTGGTTTAACCCCAGCCAGTAACTGAGCACCACACAGCTGCTTGGTCACTGCCCCCGGCAGGAAGGGAAGAGAATCAGAAGAGTGAAAATGAGAAAACTCATGGGCTGAGACAGTTTAGTAGGTAAAGCAAAAGCTGCACACACAAGCAAAGCAAACCAAGGAATTCGTTCCCCACTTCCCATCGGCAGGCAGGTGTTCAGCCATCTCCAGGAAAGCAGTAACATCACGCGTAATGTGATGCATCATCACGCGTAACAGTTACTTGGGAAGACAAACGCCATCACCCTGAATGTCCCCCCTTTCCTTCTGCTTCCCCCAGCTTTATATGCTGAGCATGACATCATATGGTATGGAATATCCCTTTGGTCAGTTGGGGTCAGCTGTTCCGGCTGTGTCCCCTCCCAACTTCTTGTGCACCCCCAGCTACTCGCTGGTGGGGTGCGGTGAGAAGCAGAAAAGACTCTGTGTAAGCACTACAACTACCTAGCAACAACTAAAAACATCAGGGTGTTATCAACATTATTCTCATACTAAATCCAAAACACAGCACCGTACCAGCTACTAGAATGAAAATTAACTCTACCCCAGCCAAAACCAGCACAGTTTTCTATTCAGATCTTACCTTAATCTGATAAAGTCAGACCTTTTGCTTTAGGAAACAGGCCTGGAACTAGCGTTCCCCCCCTCTCCCATGCACAGGACAGGACAGGGTTCAAGACCTCACAGCTCTTCAGTCATTCACAGCTTCCCAAGGAAGCTTTGCCATTAATTCCCCCATTCTCTCCCTCGAGTCATACATAAAAGCTGCACACCCATTAGTAACTATTAACCGAGCCTAATCAAATACTCTAGCTGAGTTTGAATGTTGCTATTCAGTTTGGGATGTTTAAACGTAATTACAGGCAGCAAGACTTTTTGACATGACAAATATTTTTTAATAACATTACCAGAATTGTTAGTTCTGTTTTCCCTGTGAAAGCAAACAGAGCAATTCCAGCTGGAAAGTTAACATTTATCCTTGCAGTAGGCTAAAACAGACAGACTCTGGCAGCCATGCAGCCAAGGAAACTGCTTCCACTAACCAAGGAGCGATGGTGCTTCCAGGGGGACTCTCCTACAGCCAATTTTTCTGCAGTTCAGAGTAGTGAACCATTACAAAACTCCATGTACTAATAGTTCATTCCCTTCTTTTATGGTTTTTTTTCCCTCCCAATTCCTTCATAATATCCTCCTTCTCACACACACCCTTTGACTTGCACCAGGTTGAGCCTTGATGAAAATTATTATTTCTTCAGAAAGGGAAACACTGAGTTACTCGACAAGGGAAATCTTCCAACACTAAGATGATAGCCTAACGCTGAGCACAGAGGGGTCCGGAGGGGGAAGGTGCATGCTAAAAACCTTTGCGATCAGAGCTGACAACAATAGATTTTTGTTCACTTACGTTCATTGTTTAAATTGTATTCTACTGCAAGGAGCCTGGGCGCCTTTCAAATGTAAATATTTTACAAGAGAATACCATATGGGAGACACAGCTGTTTGTTTTTATTAGGAAAAAAAATTGAATCCTTTCATTTTGCAAAGATTTTTTTTTTTTTAAAGCCTGACACGTAGTTATATGCCAACACTTGAATTATCTTAATTCAAATTAATCCCTAAGTAGTTGCAGGAAGTGTTTGAAGTTGGATTTTTGCAGTTGTTAAGCACTTAAAGAAGTTGTAAAGGAAATCAAGATTGCAAGATGTTTATACGTCAGTATTTTCCCATGCTTGATTAAAAAAAAAACAAAAAACAAAAAACAAAAAAAAAACCCCAACACTGACTCCTTACGCATTACTACGGGTGACATAATTTAGAGTTCAATAAGGCGTAATAACATTAAGCAGGTATATAAGCATATCAGCTACAAAAATCACACTACCTAGCCTAAGATCAGAGGCCAGCAAAAGCTTCAGAGTAACTAGTTCGCTTGCCAAATTAAGCCTCTAAATTTGTTTACAGATTACTGAAACAAAACCTTGCAGATTTTCTCAACTGTGTTGCTGCTTAAAATTATTTGCCAAATAATATCTGTACAGTGAGTTCAGATGGAGGAAAAACTGCTTCTGTGCTGTCTTTAAAGCTCAGTTTGCGCAGCACGCACCAAGAGCAGGAACAGAGCATCCACATCCACGAGATGTGTGTGCACAAGGGTCCCAGAAACAGCTTTGCTTTTTATCCTCATAATCTACATAGCAACAAAAATATTTTTTAAGTCACCAAGAAACAGGCATCATACTGGAGACCATCAGTGCCAAAGCTCTATACCTGCTCAGCCCTAAGCCTGACTGAACCAGAGACTGATCAAACTAGAGGAACCTCACGGAGGGGGTGTAAGACCCAGACACCCAACAAGTGACCCTTCTCCAGCGTGATCTTCCAGCAAGCAGTGGTTTAAGAGTTTTCTCAGAAACAGATTCTAATTAAACTGTTTTGTAAACTTTTTGTAATTTTTCTTTCATGAATTCATTTAATCCCTTTCTGAATCCATTTATAATTTCAATCCCTGCAACCTCCTGTGACAATGAATTTCCTATGTATGTGCTGGACAGAAAAATTATTTCCTTCAATACTTCCCTGTCATGCAAGACACCCTCACACTTGTAAAATGTGCTGCACCCTACACAGCCAGCCAAGAGTAAAGGTTTTAACGTGAAGCTCAAAAGTGGAGAAGCAGAAAAGTGCTGAGAACTTCATCTCTGGAGCTCTGGGAATCACTCGCTACCTGCGGCTGGGCACCGAGCAGAGGAGGAGGGTGGAAAGAGAAAGGAAGCACGGTTTTGGAGGAAACATGCTTTAGTTAAATACTACACCCAAGAAAAGATTCATCAATTTTTTTATTAGCTAGAGTGGCCAGGTAAGCAGGTCTGAATCAGCCACTGGATCATCATTTAACCCATCAGCTCGCCCGCCCTCAAACCCCTCCACCGAGCAGCAGTTGCTCGACTGCGACCTTCCTCACGTGCCGCCGAAGGCAATGTAAACCCCCTTCTTGCACACCAGCCAAACGCTTCCTGCTCCTCCTCATACTCCCGCTGCTGCTTCTCTCATCCCAGCCACATCGGGGTTTATTTGATTCCCAGAAAACAAAGACCAGCGCCTTTGCTGGGTGAGGAAGGCTGCTCTCCTCTGAGGGTTGACACGATCCGCACAGAGGGTGGGAAAGCAGCCCCTCCATGCCTGCTGCCCCGGGTCAGCGGCACAGGCTGCGTTCCTCCCAGCAGTGGCTGGAGCACCTTTCCACTACTGTTTGTGTTCCAGCAACAGCTAAAGCTTTCAACCAAAACTGAGCTGGCCACCGTACACACAGTAAAGACAGCTGTTCCACAAGGCTTAACATCTGAAATAAGATGACAAGCAAGGACTGAGAGAATTTGGGTCAGCATCTCCATCACCCAAGCGGGGAGCACTACAGGGCAACCAAAGCTGGTCCAGGTGAACAGGACCTATGTTGTCCTAGGAAGGTGGTTACTTCTACAAGCTACACCCATTCACTATTTCCTACAGCAGGAGACTGTAATTCAGCACGACACTTCTGCAGTGGCCTGAAGGTAAGATATGGTATGGAGTGACCACATACTTAAAATTAATTATATCCCTCAATAGAGCTGGCACTCATGAGTCAAGACAGGAAGTCTTTCTCCCAAAATAAACAGGCTTTGGCATAGCCCCTGAAGGACAGCACAAACTACTGAGCACTGACAGTTTGCCTGGTATATGTTTACAGAAGGTAAATCTCACTGATGCTCATTTATCCCTCCACATGGTCTCTGGGATTGTATTTTCTCCCTGGTGTGAGCAAACTGTTCCTACAGTACCAACACAGCACGCGTTTTTCTGAAGGAAAAGCCCCTCTTGGGCGAAGGCTGAACCCCAAAGTCACTCGTGCGGTGCCTTTTCACCTGCCCACGCCTGCAGTGCCACAAACCACCGTTAGAGCCTACCTTGTGTGCTTCTCCCTAACGTAGCACCCTCTCAGAGAACCTGCAGGCTTCTCCTCAAGCAAGTGACAGTGGCAAAGCCTTTTGGTCGCAACCTGGTAAGACCTAGTCACACTACAAACACTGATGCTTAATATTAATTTACACTCACAAGAATCTATCCACACATGTTACTCTGTGTTCAGTAATGCCACTGCAAAGCCAGTCCACATGAAGACACTTCCCTTTTCAGTGGGTTTGTGTTAGAAATTCAGTGGTAGGATTCAGCACAGAAAGAGAGAGAAAAAGTTTCAAAAGATAAGGAAACCTGATTTCTCTGGATAATTGGCAGCAGAGGGGTTACTGATGTTTAAATGCATGCTCCATGCAAGAGCTGACTTTCTGACACTGTGCCCCAAACCATGTTGTTCTTATAATAAAATCATTCAGGCATCAGTCATGAGGTGGAAGATTACACTGAAATAGTACTCCCCACACTGTATCTTTTTTCATTTGCATCATTTACTGCTGGGCATCTGAAAAGAAAGGACAGCTTATGTAAGAGCCTTACCCAGGTCTGGGAATGTTTTTCCTTTCTCCTTCGACACAAAATCTTTCTTCTTATAAAGGGGAAGCCAATGTTTTTTTCAAAGCTGGACTATACAAGTTCAGACATTTCCTCTTTCTGGTTGAAGTATTTCATAAGAGTAAGAGCAGTTACCACTTCGGCCCCATGTTCGAATTGAGAAGCACAAATAGTCTCCGATATTAATGACAAACTAACATCTGTGGAAAGGGGAGGTCTCCAGAATGACCTCTTTTGCCTACAAACAACAAATCTATCTGTAGCGACACATGGACCCTCTAAATTTAGTGCTTGCAGGAGTAACGCAGGACCTTACAAGCCCTTTTCTCCTGCCAGCATGAATGAGCTGCACATTTTGTGGCCATGTTTGAAGAGGCTACCCCAGATGCCCACCACTGGCATGGGTACCACTGCCCTGCTGTGATGGCATCAAAACTAGCACTAAGCTTTGAGAGGCACCTCATGGTACAGGAACCTAACTGAGAGCTAAGGCAGATGAATTTACACCTCAGAGCACAGAGCAGATTCAGCATGTCACTAAACAGCCCTTCTTAACCACTGAACCAACTGCATTTGGGTACCACCCTACTTCATTGAGCAGTTACTTATTATTTCCCTTCAAAGGTGTAAGACTGTATACTAGCTCCATCCTCGTGCCTTGCTCCAGCAGTCTGAGAGATTATATTAAAAGTATTTATTAGGACTGAAAAACATCAATGGAGATTTGCTAACTCAGTTTGCACCTCAGTCCTCCTCGTCGATATGAAACATCAGTTTTGTGCGCAGGGCACAGCTCCTCTACCCTGCTCAGGAAGGAGTCACGCTGAAATTTCAAAGAGGGCCAGGGGAAGGTGAAACAGCATTGAGACCTTACTGAAAGTAAAGGGATATGGATACCCAGTGCCTCAAAGAGCTCTTGCAAATGCCATCAAGAAGCTGTGCCTTGCAACGTGAGTCACAGAGCCCTCATGGTGCCTGAACAAGGGCAGCCACTGCTGATGGTGCATGGGTACCCATTCACACAACATGCTACTCTGCCCTGAGTCTGGTGTCACAGAAACTGGGGCAGGAGCTCCAAGACGTGGCAAGATGAATTTAAAAGAATAGATTCAGGCAGGGGCAGAGGGATACCATAAGTTCCCCTCTTAAATAAATACCTGCTGAGAAGCAGCATGCAGATGTACAGCACAGGGAGTAAATAAACTCTTTGTCCTTCAAGTGTTTTTTTTCTCCCCTCAAAGGTTAGCTGGTGACCAAAATCTCCTGATCCTGCCCTGAAGTCACCTCCAGTCTTAAACAAAATGCTTCAGAGAGGTACAGGCAGCAGGAGTGTCACCTGCCAGCTTTTAGGGCTTTATAACACAATCACTCCTTCCCACAATTTGTATGCCTTGTATATTAAGACACGAAGTTCCGTCTGGCAGGTGAGGGATACCTCTTATTCCAGGCATGAATGAGAAGCCACTAAGATAACAGGACCCTGAACGTGGCTGTTCATATATACCATACTGCCAGCAACACCACTGTGTGTGACAACGCGATCTCTACCTCACTGCTGACTGTGGGGTTTGGATAGGACCCCTTCCCTGCCAAATTTAGCTAGTGGTTGCCATACCTATGAGAAACATCTGGTGAATAACTAGAAGTTACAGTTCAGATTTACATTAATAATAATGACAAAATGAAACCAATAAGTTTCCAAGGTAATCGCTTCAAAGTCAGTAGAGAAGAAATTGTTACCACAAATCCAAGTTTCTACATAGGCCATTGCACCCATATCCATCAGTATGCAACAAGCAATCAGAGAAACTATTCCAAAAAAAGAAAAATACATTTTGCATTAGCAATAAATCCAGTACAAAAGATTTTCAGTAAGTCATTAATAAAAGCGTATTCCCCACTTAGGACTCAAGTGCCATCAAATAAAAATAAGCTGCTGTTGCCAATTGGAAAACTAGCTCCATATGTGTCTGTTGGAGTTATAACAGCACTAGTGTCCAGGTGTAGAGGTTATAATTTTGGCAAGGAAAGACCTATCACTTCTGGAGGTACCTAATCAACATGAGCACGACTTGGTGTGCTGTCTCTCCTGCTGTCAGGCCACATCGAGAGGATCGTGTGCCGCAGCTGCAGCAGTTAATGTGGCAAAGCACAGATTTCACAAGGCATTTTGAATGTGCTTCATTAATTTAAGAGTTTACTTATAGACTGTTATCAAAACACTTGCAAGTCTACAGCACTCACTCCGTAACCTGCATCCACACAACCTACTTCATGCTCACTGCCTTTCTTAGTAACTCTTTATATATAAAAAGACTCTAGCTCCTGAAACCAATGGAAAATCAAAGTCTAAATATTCTGATGAATCTGGACCCTAAATTCTTACTCATTTCAGTAGGGATCTAGGAGCCTAAAATAAACACAAGGTGCTTAAGTACATTCTCAAATCTGGACACCAGGCAGCACGCACCCGTACAGGACCTAGGAAAGGCCTTAGACTCTCTTTGAGGCTTTTGGTGTCACCAAATGATAAATAAAATTATCAGAATTATAATTTTTCCTGCTGTCATTAGCTCATATGGGATCAATCTGAAACACCAGGAATGCAACAGCACTGAAACCATCAAGGAGGGGGGAATGAAAGATCAAGTTGATGCTTCAAAATACGGCAAGAACATGGGGAGTATATTATGCTAACACATGACACGTTTTTGTCAGAGACACGGCATTATTCATACAAATGGCAGAAAGAAGTGAGGCTGGAAAGAGCAGTTCCCCAGTGTGCAGTATTTTCTGGTTAGTTCAAATTATAGCTGAGATAGCTAAGAGTTATTTCTTCAGGAAAAGAGAGGCCATGAGGCCAGTCTCTCATGAGCTGGTGTAGTACCAACTCCTCCCCTACTGACAACTAAAGAGATCATAAAGGCTTTCTTCCAAATCCCCAATGACTTTTTTTTTTTTTTTNTCACAAGTTTACACAACGTCTCTATTTAATCACAGTAAATGTCACTGAAATACCAGACAAGATACCTGCACAAGAAGGCGGAATCAACATTACCTCTTTCTCCAAACTCTCTTTGGTTTTGTTTCATGTGTTGCACTGGTACCAATGGTCTCCTGGCCAGGTGATGTTACAATTAAACGCTCTGTGATCTCCAAAGCCCTCATGATGCAAAATTCTCTCTCTTTCCCATCCAGCATCTCAAGGACAGTCCTGGCATCGGGGCAGGACACACGGCTGACCCTGGGAGCCCAGCGCAGGCACGAGCCATGTGCCTTTCCTGCCACGCGACCAAACAGGTGCACGTCTCCTCCTGAAATATCCACTTGATCACAACACATTCATGATGGTAATAACTAGGACACAATCTGGTTCAGTGTTTAATAACTCTGGCATTCTGCTGTGAATTTGCTCCGCTCGTTTACATCTAACATGAGTGGGAGCACAACTCGGGCACTGCAGCTTTAATGATGCCAATTGATAATATTCTTCTGACATCAGCAGTTGATAGTAAAGTTCTTGGGAAAAACTTCCTTGCTATGCAATATAAGATCTGCACAGAGCTATTCTTCTGCCTTTAGCAATATGCCCTTTGACAGTTTCAGTTTACTAACAATAGTTTCAGAGTCGACATTCTGATTGATACATTGTCATGGTTTATCCTCACAAGGTGTAACAAGACCTATAATTCAGATCTGGCAGCTAGAGGTAATCATTCAGCAAATCATACCACTAGCCAAGAACAAACAAGGGACACTATGCCAGTGAATCTTATCCATGACAAGAAGGAAGCAAGGATGTGTTAGACTGGATAGTTTTTACAATAAATTTGCAGCAGCGGAAGTGAGGAATTTGACTGCCTTTGAGAGAGGCACTTGCGATAAAGAACTGAAACATCCAAACAATCATCCTGCGTGATGCACGCAGCTCCACCAAAATCATACAGATCCTTGATCAGAAATGCAAATTTGGAAAGCAACCTGAAAAGCCCGTGCAGTGAGACATGCCACAAACTGCGGCTCTTTAAATGAACAAATACTGGACGTGTTCATTGCTAAAAGAGATGAAAGGGACCTCAACTTCAAATGAACTTCTTTATCCACAATTTAACAAACAAAACAAAACTCTGAGCATTGCAGCAGTAGGTATAATCAATCCATCAGACAGCATTAAGTTAAAACAATGGCTCAGATATCACTAAGCCTCTTATAGGAATTCGGTCAAATCCAGACTTATCTGGATTACATGGCAGTTTGGGAAATCCAGTAGTAAAGGATCATTTTCCTTCCAATCAAGCTCAAAGAATCTGATTTTTTTCTTCTCAAAAGAAGGGAAAGAGGGAAAGAGGGAAAGAGGGAAAGAGGGAAAGAGGGAAAGAGGGAAAGAGGGAAAGAGGGAAAGAGGGAAAGAGGGAAAGAGGGAAAGAAAAGAGTAACTGCATTGGCCTTGTATAAAATTGCTCAACTGAACCAACTTGTAGCCAGCCTGGAAGCTTAGAGACTACATCTCTGTGCCAAGCCACGTCTGAATAATGGTCCTTGTCTGCTGTTCCCGAGGCTGAGAGCACTCAAGAGGCAACAGAAGCAGCTTATTTCAGAAAAGGGTACATCTCATGTTGTTCAGCAATAGGCCACTTTGGCCTCAATCTTACAGTCTGTGGGCTAGAAACTAGACAATAAGGAAAAGCACTGATGAGATTTGAAGAAAGCCCTGCCATGGTCTTCTGTGCTTTCAAGCTAGTTTATTTGCTCGCAAATTTTGAGGGCTGGTACAGGAAGACAATCAAAAAGGAAGAGAGAGTGGCAAAGCCAGCCAGCCCAGAGAGCTGAGAACTCAGCATCTGGCTCAAAGTCCTAGATGCTCCAGTGCTGGGCATGCACATGTGTAAAGCAGACCCAAAGTCGTACATGAGCATAAGAAACAAACATCTCGATTTCCATTTATGTCAACAAGGGCTGCAGTGATTCAGTATGTCTGAAAGTAGGCATGTGTTAATGACATGTCCATATATGGACTTAAATGTCTACGTTTTTTAGGATGCTGCCTTGAAAATATTGGCCCTTTCTCCTCATAACTGTTAGCACTCGATAGCTCTTTAGACTGAAGCGAGAGATTTCTCTTTTACTTCATTCTTACGACAATGTAGCATCACTGGCATCAAATGAATTATAACAGAGTAAACCCAACTGTTAAAAGTGAAAATTTAAGCCCTAAAATTACATTTAGTAACTAAACAATGCTGAAGTAAATAAACCAGAAGACTTGACTAAGAGAGCAACTTAACCAGCCCTGTCTGTGCTTTTGCTGGGCTGTAAAGAACTTGTGGATGTTGTGACAAAACTCAGCTTGAAGCTATTAATTTTCCAAACAATGACATCCCCTGATGTTGATTTGAAAGTTGTGAATTAAGAGATGGAAAGAATTCCTGACTTTCAGATTCTATCACATATTGTCATGGTTTTAAAAAAAAAAAAAAAAAAAAA
>VXBL01002613.1:773379-809969 GCA_013400195.1 Aramus guarauna
AAAAAAAAAGTAAAACTGCTTGTCACATTTATTCTAGAGTTTTCCAGGGCAGATGAGCTGTGCTGGTAGAGGTACAGCAATGCAAGGGCCTTGGTCAGAAGAGCTGTGATGGATATAGGAGCTCAACGGTGACAACCACATGGCATTGAGGCTACAACTGGTCCATGAAGTGATTGAAAATTTCACATCAAAAATCCACATCTCTCCCCACTTGGTTTCTGAGCGTCACCTCCAACACCCGTTTGTCCTCAGGCCCTGGTAAGTGGGAGCGCTAGCACTACAAGTACACATGGACAGCCCAGAGTTGCTCCCAAGGAAGTCAGTGACAAAGTTCCCAGTGATCCTGATGGAAACAGAAGCTGGCACAAAATGCTGCAAGTCATTGCATTTTCTTACTATGACAGTACTCTCAGCAAATCAATACTTAGGCTGAATTTCATTTTGCAAATTAAATGAAGGATTCAATTCCTCTGTCTTGCAGGAAATGTCTCTGCCTTACAAGATACCACAAGGAGAAGAAGAAATAACTCAAATGTGCCTTACAGCCCGTTGCATCTATTCTAGGACCACAACCACTAAAATGCCTTAATCACATAGTTAGTGTTATTGTGGGGCATTAGTATAAAGTAGATTATTTGATTGACTTAATTGTGCATTTCTTATAATATCATAGTGATTTATTTTAAATATCTCCTTAACTCGAAACTCCCTGTGCTTGCAGTGCTTCGATTTGGGGAAATTACGATACAATACTCCCCACCCTGCCCCCAGAAGGAGGAAGACCTGTCTGGGATTGTATAAACTCAAGCGGTACTCCGACTGTTTACTTCAGCAGACAATTTGGCCCCCAGTATGTTGTAAAGCTCAGGCTGGGAGAAAGGAACAGCGTGTTCCAGCCTGGAAAGCAGGTCTGAAGGACATGGAACCCCTCCTTAGTCGTACTTAGATTAAAACAGCTGATATTGGGAGTGTCCTGAACACTGTTATTCACTCTAGCCCTGCTAGAAAATCATATGATCTGCCAGGGTGGACTGCTAATTTTAAATCACAGTACAAACGAACATTTTTAAAAGGAGGTCATGTCTAGTGGGTTGGACACAGGGCTGCTGAAAGCCATGAACTTGTGGATGGAGGTGCTACCCCAGCACTGCACCCTTCCACACCTTTGGGAAGGTGTTTACCCACTTCATGTTCAAAAGGGCAATGAGATTTACTGAGCTTGGTAGTCAAGATGAATTAATTACTGACCTGGGTCTTCTGTGAGTCATCTTGCAAGTCTGATTTCACCATCATTCATGGCTGCGAACAACATTTGTTTCACTGTTCAATCCTCAGGCCTCAGGAAATCAAAATACTTTCCCCAACATTAGAAGAAACAGTGGCATAATATTAAAAATAATTTGGACTATATTCACAACTATCTTATCTAGAGCTAGCTCTACCCACCTGCTTCCTTCCCACTCCCACCTTCAGTAAAACTAATTTCATTCATCTTTGCTTCCAAGAGTTCCCCATACATCATGGGTTACACTGCAGTCCTTGTTTCCTCAGTGCGATTTTTAAGATTCCCTATCAGCTGCACTTTCAGATGATTCAGTGAACTTCACTGTTCTGACTTATTAGAAATTGATGAGTGTTAAAATAACTTTTGCTATTAAAAGCACAGCCAAAAAAAGAGAACATTTTACTTTGGAGAAAATCCATTTGGATTCACTCGCTCTCTTCTAGAAGCCCTGCTTGATCCAGGAGACCTGCTAAAAAAAAAAACAACCCGTAATTTCTACTTATAGCAGGCTGAAGAAAATTTTCCCTTGGCAATTACATCACTTTGATTGGATGTTATGTTTTCCACCCTGATCTCTCTAGTAAAGTAAAACTGTAGGAGAAACATATTGCTCATTGAAAAGCTGCATACAGAACCACTGCAAAACGGGGAGAAAAATACCAAAGGAAATAGAAATCACTTGAGCCAAATTCTTTCCTGATTTACCCCTGCAGAACCAGGTTCAAATGAAAAGAGCTGTCTTCAGTACAGGAAGGACAAAATTGGTGACATTTTCCTTCAAATATTAACTGTTTAAAATGTTCAAAAGCAAACCCAAAAGACAAAACAACTCCAGCATGAAATGAAGAACAAATAACTAGCTGAAATCCAACACTAACATCACAAAACATTTATTTTAGCTTCTACTGTGTGCATATAAATAGAACACAGTGCAAGCACCACTGAGGCAATGAGAAGGTTGCACAAAATAGCATTCAAAAATCAGGAAATGCCAGAATTAAGGTTGCCCAGGCAACCTTAATTTTACCCCCCGTGCATATGCATTTTACAACACAGCCTTTAAATACACCATAGCATTCCATTTCTGAAATAGTATCACATATTGAAGAAAGCTCCTAACAGCAGTACCAACTTGTCATGTCGTACATGTTGGTGACTTTTGCTGCAGGGAGGAAGCAGATTGGTTTGTAATCTGTCTTTACTCGAAATTTAGTGCAAAAATGTCCCCCAACATTAAGTTGGGAAATGAGTTTTCAGCCGTTTCTAAACCTTGGAAAGCAGAAAGTGATTTTCGTCCTGGCATAAAGTCTGATACCAACATATTTAAAATAACTATACCTGTGTGGGCAATGTCGTCTTTGCTCACAGTCTGAAATTCATGTTTTCCTGTGCTAAACAGATACCATGTTTGCCGTATAGTCAGAAAAACCCTGGGATATTGCCCTGAAGAGACTAGATTAATTAGCTGAGGCAAACCCAGAACTTGTCGAGCTTTGTTAATTCATTTCTCCAACAGGTGAAGGATGGTCCAGGGAATAAACCAGCCCCTTTCCTGAAGGAGCTGTGGATATGTAAAGCCATAGAGCTGTAGAGAAAATAAATACCACAAGTACAGGGATGAAAGTAATAAACTTCACGGTAGTTGAAGTTAAGGAACTTCCACTAATAATGAACCAAATGAAAATATACCTTTCCTTTTCTCCAACACAAGCTAATGAATAAAGAAACCCCCAAATGACAGCCACCTTGAAAACATCTAAGACTAATTATAATGGTGCACTTTGTTTCCAGGAGCCTTACCTTCCCTCCTGTTTTAACAAGGATCTGCAGCATTTCTGAAAAGCCGATAGGAAAAACTTCAATTTATTTGTGTTTATCTTATCAGCACTCTACTACACAGCACGTTGAACCATTCAGCATCAGGACAACTTTTCTGAGAAGGCAAATGGTTACTCACAGGACCAGATAAGCCAAAGAGAAATGGCATAAGTGGGTTTTATTCCCTGTGAAAACAGGCACTGTAATTCCCTGTTAGACAAGAGTCTGTCCCTTCTCCTGCGGCCCTCAGACAGCAAAGGGCAGATAGTGCTCCAGCTGAAATCAGTTTGAAAACTCCCTCAATTCCATCAGAATAGATCCAGAATTCTGCACACCCCTCTTCCTTCACCTGCCAGTTTTCCCTTATCTTCCTATTTACATTACAAGCTCTTTGGGGCAGGTTTCACCTCCAAGTACCTGTTTGTACAGTGCACAGCATAGCAAAGCTCAGTCAGGGTCTCTAGGCACACTTGGAATACAAATAATAATGAAAAACCTAGCAATGAGAAAAAGAGCAACTAACGCAAAGACCTTGACTTGTACAAAATAATCCATAGCTTGGATAGGCACAGCTTGTGACAGATTCTTTCCTACTCCTATTAAGTTGATGGCAAAGCTCCCATTAGCCTTAATGAGAGCAGGATCAGACCCAGCCTGTGTACACCAAAAACCTTCAAAAGGCCAAAATATGTCTAGCTAGAATGACATACAGCATTTCAGTTCCTATGGAAATTTCAAATTCCTATTGAGTGTGGGATGCAGTGAGTCCTGAGCCACGAGTTACGGCCATTTCCAAACACAGAGGCTCCTCAGGGACACCGACACCTCAGAAGCACTGGATGCTTTATGAGAAACTTCAGTCACACAGCCAATAATACTTACAACAAAGATAATATTTTCCATTCTCACATATTGCTAAGTTGTAAACTGTTCCTTAGATACCTGGACATGGAGTTTATGAGAAACACATGTAAAATCCTGACAAGCAAACCTTGTTTATACCTTTGCACAAAATAACTACTGAAAGGACCAATTTTCAGAAGACGCCTATTGGGACCTGTCAAGCATGCAGTATGCCAAAGACATCATCAAGCAATGCACTTCAGATGCTGCTCTGCTTTCCCTGAGATGCATGCCACCCCCTGAAACTTCCCTTGCTTTTTTCCCAGGGCAGATATCACCGTGATGGTTGCTTCACCTGTCACCAGTGACTCGATAAGAGCTTGCTGAGCTTTCCCAGTGAAAGGCAGAAAAATTCTCATGTTCAAGGTAATTCCTCGTAGTACCCACTGTCTGGTTTAAATCATTACTGGGTGAACACCACATCTTTGTGATGTTCGTGTGGATGTGATAAAGACCTTCCTACTCAGCTCAGGAGATGCAAGACCTGATAAGCAGCTCTACATTTGCAAGCAGCCGGGTGATCCTGTCATGTCCTTCTTGTGGGCTACTTAACATCTCTATTTTCACTTGTAACACCAAAATAAGGACAAGTCAACACAGTAAGGACTTTCTGTTACTAAAACCTGTAATTCCCAAACATTTAATATAAATGAATATGCTTCAACAGTCTGCAAAGTTGGTGGGGTTTTTTTGTTCTGTTTTAACTGATGTACTTCAATGTGACAGTACAAGGATGGATCTCAGACACAGCCAAGTGACAATGCACTAACAACAATACTCCATTCTTACCGCATACGAAGCATATGGGAACAAGTAATTGGGTACTTGCTTTCAATTATTTTCTCCTCCTGTATCTTTTCAGTATCATCTCATGATGTCCTTTGGTTAACTTGACCTTTATACTTTCCAACAGAGCAAACAAAGTGCATTCAAAATTGGTTTTGTACTTCTTGTAGCAATGCCTCAGTGTGACTAAGCTGGTTTATATGAATTCTAGGATGACAGAAAGATGGTTTGCCCTACTTAGATACATATACTCATTGAAAGTACACCAGGCAAGTACTCCTTTCAGCTTTCCACGGTTATGTCATTTTAATCCCCAGAGCAGTAAATTTGGCTCTAGTATATCACTCAGAACCTTAACTGATAAAAATGGATTCACTGTAGATGAGCAATGCTGTAACAGAATAAAACATGGTATTAGAGAGCCTGGGTTTACTCAGCAAGATATCTCAATCTTCTAAATTCACTAAAATGTGTCCCCTTACCTAAAAGTAGACCAGAACATTAGAGTTTTGCTTTCAGTCTTTATATCTCTCTTACTTTTAGCTACAGCTTCCTAAAAGCCACTGAAGAAGTGCTATAAAACTTACACTCCTGGCGACACAATCTCTCCAAAATTATGATCAGAAGAGTAGCTTTGTTTTATGTCATTTTAAAGGATCTGATACACTACCATTTAGTCCTCTACACCATGCGGTATCGCCATCTAGCCCACACACAAGCTGGCTTGGCATTCCATGTATTTTCAGCGAAATTCTATTTCTCAGCCCATTTTGCAAGTTCTGTTGGTTTATTTATTTATTTATAAGTGTGCAGGTAAGAAATAGCCTGTGAAAATAACTGTGCTCTGTAAGAAGTGATAGATGTGCAAATTGGAAGTGTCTCTTTTGTTGAATCCAAATAATATTTTTAGCATGAAAATAGCAGCATAATGTCCCTACTGAATTTAGGATACAATTTTAAGAACTTTGTTGTCTTGGACCTTTGGTAAATGCTCTTTGAAGATTTCTGAGGCCCTTTGCAAGCTGAATCTGTTTAAATCAGCAATTATAAATGCAAATACCTAATGAGGATGCTGAACAAACTGTATTTTGACTAACTCCAAATTATAAAATTAAAGCTGGGATCTGACAAACTGGGAATTAACTTTATCATACACATAGAAAAACAGCAAAGCGGGTACCTCCCTCACCTTGTTTTTAGAATTATGCTCCAGCACAATGGTGAACAAGAAATCTCATCCATCACTGTTTGTCTAAAAGAGAAATCTGAAACTAGAACTTTGAAAATTTCAGCCCTTTTAAAAGTTTTTGAACAGCTCTTAATCCACCAGCTCTTTAGACATGAAGATGATCTTCACCTGTTAAAAATCACCCTCCAAAACTGTCAGTGCCAGAAAGGACAGATGTGCCCAGGATACAGAGAAACTCACTATAAGGCAACAAAGAAAAGGAAGGAGAGGGGAATCCCAGTGGTCCCATCACTGAGGGATGGATGAAGACAATGGCTTTAAGTGGAACCTCAGAACTTCACACATACGTGCCAAATGCTGCAGTCAGACAAGCTTAGAGGGACATCCAATATGTCATTCCTAAAAGCTAACTTATTATTTCTATAGAGTAGCATGTAGCTCTCTGGAGATCACTGCCTCCTATTTATACAATGACTGTTTGGAACCGTGTGTTGCTAATGCCAGCACTCAGGAAACACAAACACCACCCAAAAAGTTTGGTTTTTATATTAAACTAAAAATACGCAACCACAGAGCATAGCTTAGCATAGTGATGCCAGGCAGTCACATAAGCTTATGGAGCAAACCATGCATTCCCAGAGATGATGAGATTTTTAAATTACTGTTATTTACAAGTTGCCATTCATTTAGACAACCACTGTGTACACTATTTCATAGATCCATCATCATTATTCCCAACTTCTCCTCCCTCCATACCCATCTGAACTGTTCACCTTCATCTGTCCCATCTCATGCATTTGGTGATCTCAACACTTGCTAGTGTAGACCGTCACATACCACCTGAATGACCAATACAGCCAGACCTCACCGAGGCCTCAAATTATTTGCCATAAATAAATAAATCAAGTACCTCTGCTTGCCATCAAACCACAAGGGTAACGACATCACCATCAGTGAGGGTCTCAAGGAGTTCTGCCTTCTTTTAAAGGAAAAAGAGGCAAATAAGCTCATGGAGGGTTCTGGGCACTTACATTGACAGGGCAGTGCAAAGGCTTGGTGCTGAAAACCTGGTTTTCTCGACTGCCTGGCAGATGCTCATAAGGGTAGTTATTATCACTGTAATGTTTCTGCTTTTTTCTTTGAAATCCAACAAAGCAGGCTCAGGCTGTTGTGATCTGCACCATTATATCATATATGAGAGATCATCTTTCTGTTGGAAACATGCATGTAAGGGTGCCAAAATAGGCAGATACATTCCCTTTAGTTCTCACTTCCATGAAATGCAGACAGCTTTTCTGACCATTACTCTCCCCGAGCCTGACTGATGTTACAACATGGGTGACAGAGGGGTTATTTCACCTAACACAACCAGCAGCTTTCTGCTTGCTTGGGGCAACAGCAGGAGGAAGCTTAAGGGAGCCAGCTCAACCACCTTCTCACTGGTTTCTTGGTTGCAATCCAACCCATTAACAGGCCAACAATCCCTCTGAGGCTCCGGCTCCAGCTCTGTGAAAGCCTTTCCCTGTACTCCTTTACTACTAACTCAAAGAGCATCAGACAAAATGCTCAAGCAAAACTTGGACCGTATCAGAGCCAGGCTCTAATTTTTATTACAAGAGGCTATGGTGGGAGAAAGGAGGTCCTGCAGTTAAGGATGAAAAAATTGGATCTGTTTCAGTTCCCCCACCACTGTCAAATCCTAGCGCTTCATCCACCTCTCCATGCTTCGGTGCCATCTGTAAAACAGAGATGCTAATAATCCCCCACGTCTCACAGCTGTTCTAGGAATTAACTCACCAGGGCTCAGTGGTGTTTCAGTACTGGTGACAGGAGCTAACAGGACATACACAACATCACTTCTTTTCTTTGTCAGCTTATTAATTACTGCAAATATTCTCCAGGTCTTTCAACTCAGTGTGTTTTAATGGCTGAAATAAATAAATAAATGAGAGCAAATAACCTTTCCCTGCCTATAAATCAACCATCTGTCGCATTCTTGGATATGACAAAACTTCTAATCAATATAGAATTTTCACCCTGTTTTAAAGAGTGTTGCTGTATTGCTACCTGCTGCTGATTCCGGTTATGTCTTCTGTTGGACAAGTACTACACAGTTCTGCTATGGCAGATGATGCCAGCCCAAAGCCTCATCCTTCAGTTGTACTGGATAACCCTTCACACAGAAAGTGCATGTTTATATTAAATATTTCACTTAGCTGTCTAAACGGGAAACAGCAACAGTTCTATAACCATAGCAGACCCTAAAAAGTAAAAAGCAGTCAAGAGCTTTGCAGAACTTTTTCATGGAATGACCAAGGAAGTTTTCATACAGTTTGTTTCAGGCTAAACGGACTTCTCTCACACTGTCTGGGCTGTATCTCCTTCTGTTGGGATTTAAGGAGCACGTGAAACAAATACTTAAATGGGAATCTTCCAAGGAACAGTTAACTGTTGAGAGTAGGGGATTTGGGATTCCTCTTCCCTCTGGGTCAGGAATAACTAGAGTTGGGAAGAGGAAGGCTGTTGCCTAATGCAGTATTTTAGTATTTAAAAACCTGGGTTTCTTCCAAAAGAAAAACAGGGCCCTAGTGGCTTGGCAGCCTGCTCCGGAGCCACAGCTCCTGTGATGCCAGGATCCTCAGCAGCATGGCACTTTGCACGCCCGGCTGTCCTGGCACCACCTTCCCTCCCAGGAGGCCATTGCCAGCCCCACAGCCGCTTGCACAGCTGGCTGGCTCCGCACCGGGGACCCCAGGAAAGGTCCAACTTCTGTCACAATTTCAGCAAAATCAAACCATGTCAGCAAAATATACGGCTCTTTCCAAAGCAGGAAAATCCAGTGAAATAAATTTCTCTTATCAGTTTTAATGTAAATCTGACAGCTCAGGATGGTGGGGGATAAAGTGAGATCTCAAATGATCTCAGGTGAGATCAGGTTTGTGACCACCTGTGGTTTCCTTGCAACTTGTGCAAGAATAGGCTTTGCAGTCCCCTTTGGGTCATGCTCTGCTTCATAGAAAGTGTGACTGGAGATTCAAGAATTTGGAAAAACTGGAATTGGAATTTATTGTAAAAAACCCAAACAAACCACAACAAAAAAAAACCCAACAAAACATAGAAAGGCCATAGTCAACAAATAACCACCACCAAATAAATATAATTAGTTCACTTTTCCTATTTCATCACCTTGTAGGAATGTGTTTTAAAGTTTAAATTCTAACTTTCCTGCTGCAGCCTCCCAGTCCAGCAAAGAGCAGCAGAAACCCCTGCAGACCATGAATAGGCTTTTTCAGCCCTGGCACTCAGGAGGGTGGGCAGCACTGCAGATACGATGAGAGGGACAGACGGGCAGCCCCTCGTTTCACACACGGAGAACGGCACACACCGGTGCCGGTCCTGGACAGAGCCAAACCCTGTGGGCACACGCTGAGCCTTCACTTTCCTGGTGAAAACCGCAGTGCTGAGGTTAATAAGCACCCAGCTTATTTCATATGCAAGTTAGCTGAGTCCACACACACAAGGACGGTGCAGCAGCAAGGGACACTGAGCCTGGTTTCATCCCAGATTGCAGCCTGACCCACTGCACCATTGCAAATGAAGTCCTTGCTTCTTCAGGAGGCAATGCTCCCTCAGTCGCAAGCAATGGAAACTGAGGGGGAAATAAATAAATAAATAAATAAATACTAAAAATCAAGATCGCGGTGTCTGGTGCCTCTGCCGCAGGATGCAGAAGCCACTTCTTCCACCAGGCTACACCCAAGGAGGCCACATAAAATCCCCCACTTCACACGCAGATAAACAAAGCCCAGATGGCACTGGGGAGAGACAGAGGGAAACCTCTCTGTATGTGCACACTTCATAATTTGGGAGAAACTTGCAGATAGCAGGGCACAGAGCTTTGCTAAATCAGGAGACAGATGTGAATTTGAGGAAGCCTCCACTATCGCTGCTGTGCTACTGCTTTTAATCTCTGCTAGAACAGCAATGAAAGAAAGGATCGGGCGACTACAGGAAAGGGAATTTTTGGTGGTTGGAGCAGATCTGGCTGGCTCAGTACATCACTGCTCTTTCTGTTCTTCTCTGCTGCAGAATGATCTAACCTTACGGAAGGGGGTGGCAAAGCTCTCATCGACTTCACTGGGAGGATTACTGAAAACAGCTACACTAGAGGTGTCAGGAATCCGGATCCTAACTAGTATTTTAATAAGCTACAAAGGCCTTGCTTCTTGTTTCTGTAAAAGGTGTTAACTTTTTACAACGCTGACATTTTAGCTGGTTATGAATTTACCCCATGAAGAGCAAACTGGGGCAGAAAAGGGTCTGAGACACACCATTTAATACTTGCCAGAGCTGCATTTATCATTCTAAGCTTCTGGTTGCACTGTATAGAGAAATGTATCTTTCCTTCTTAAATTTTCTCTGCTGTAGGCTGCATGTCTGAGACATTAAGTGAACTGCTCTTTCACAGCACCTGATCACCAAACTAAGCAATAACTGCAACCATGGATAGCAAAAGTCACACAAAATTGACCTTTTGTTGCTACCACAGCCTTATTTGGTGTGGAAGCTCAAACATACCATTATTAATGAATCAGACCAGAAGTATTTCTGTCTCTTGGTTTGTTCAGAACAGACAAAACTACCTCATCGTTTGTGCTGCGTGAGCACTCGGCACAGCACCACAGGCTGCTGCTCTTCACAAGTCCTGCCCCCATGGTGGGTGTAGGGATGCTCCAGCTAACCACCAGTGTAAGTTTTTCTGCATCTCATAGACTCTGGAAGCTACAGCCAACATCTTGGCTACTTAACACTGGACACCTATTTCACATTCTTGAACAAGCGACTTCATTTGCAGAAGCCAGAGCGAGCTGTGTTACGCTCTTTTCCAAAATGCAGTCTGAACTCGTAACGCAAGTCCAAAATGTACTTATATGTCTAGTATTAGGAACTGCAATCTGAATCTTTTAGCCTAACCATCCATAAGACTCTAGTATTAAAACTCATTTTCACAATGACAGAGAAGAGACCTTTATGTGTTGCTCACAAGTTGCAGTATCTAGTGCTTATAACAATTGGGTTACTTTAGGTACTCAATAGGNTGGCAATACATAGTATATCAGTTACTAAAGGCTCACAGCAATATAGCAAATCTGCCAGCCTACATATACTTCAGCAGCCTAGCGAATGAAGCAATGAGGTTTGATATTTTGCTTAAAGGTGTTTCGATGTCAACAATTCCTGTTGGTCTAAAGGAAAAAGGATAACCATAAACTACTGCAATAGCTGAGGGAATACTCCAGGTAAAGCAGAAATTAACCTTCAGAGAGCTAAGAACAAAATGCCTCACCCAAGCCACAATATGAAATGATGCCAATTCGCAACCAAAGGCACCAGATGACATTCAACACATTTTACTATCAGGTTTTAAAGAACAGAGCTTCACAACTTCAGACATGATCAGGAAAACACATCTCACGCTCTTTTGCCCAATACCAGAATTTCTTCCTGAAGTACCAAAAGTATACAAATAATAAAAAGAAGCAAATATTGCAGACATTCAATTTCTCATTCTTCTATGCACAAAGGCATCTAAGAAATCCATTCACTAAAAAATGGCAATGAATGTCAAGATTTTCAAAGCAATCATGAAGGTTATATTTTTTCCTTTTTAGGACAACTATCTTGGACCAAAACAGAGTGGTCTCTTTTTCAGAGGGCTGAGTATCTGTATCAGAAAAGCACTATTATTTGAGATGTATACACAGAGCAGCTTTTCTGTTGGGATACAGACAGATACGTAAGACAAAGGGGAAAAAAATACATTTGGCAGAAGTCCTACAGAATGAAGTTAAGTGCTTGTAGCAATACGCTGTGCCACTCTGGCAAGGTGGTAAATACCGAATCTGCCCTAATGCCAAGGCACTCCAACGTGCACATGTAAGTCCAGCATTGATGGGGCTATAACTATTGCCAGCTCTTCCAAGCAATCCCAAAGGAATCATCCCATCCTGAAGGATGGGGCACATTTTCTGATGCTTTAAGCCACAACCAGTTCAATGTTCTTTCTGTGGCTCAAGAAAAAAAAAGAAAAAGTACGTCTGAGTTTATTTATTTTTTTAAATGCAAAACTAAAACTTGGAGAATAAATAAGATTTATATTCCACATCTTCTGCAAGCCATGCAGATATTACTGTTCTCCTACTCCAGACTGCTGCTTTTCCAGAGCACAATGTCCAATATTTGCCTTAATTTTTTCTGTTCACCTTCCCAGGGCAAGGCCAGTAATTGTCCATGCTTTTATGCTGTGCTATCCAGAGCAGCCCTGCTGTGTGAATACTGAAGCACATGAAGAAGCACTGAGGAGCGTAACACAATCCACCCCATAGAAACAAAGAGGACATGAAGACAAGTTAAAAAGCTGGAACTATCCAAACAGAGCAAGGCTGAATGATACCCAAACCAGGTGCAGAGCAAATAAACCCAGCTTTCCTAGATTCATTTATTTTTCTAAAGAGCTGGACAATAAATTAGACAAGAAAGTGTGACCATCATGTAGTGGGGGAAAAAAAAAAATATATATATATATATTTGCCAAGAAGTCTCTAGAAACTGATTTTCCACTAAGGAAGTAATAAGTATTTGGAATCACCTGTACGATTTTTAAAATAAATTCACTATAACATCCAAGTGTCATATGGATTACATTTTTCAAAGGAAATACAATAAGTGAGAGAGGAAATTACATAATGAATGGATTTTTTTTGCCTTTTAATTCTTCAGATTTTACTTCACAGACAAAAATTCACGCATATATACAGGAAAATATCCTTTTCCTCTTAGACATCCTAAATCATGTTCAGTGGACAGATTATGGGCACAAGGACCTACTGTGAATGTATAGAAGAGGAGAAGTGACCTTTATTTCATTACCTGGTTTGCTTAAGTCAAGAGCTTCTGACACGAACAGTCACATATATGGCCTCAGAACGTAAATATTAACCAAAAACCACCACAAGAGATGCTACAGCATGGACTAGCCCTGGTTTCTAAACACCTTTTTAGGAACTACCAGAGAGACTCAAAGAATTTAAGGAGTTGTTACCAACTATTAAAACCCAATTTCCATTTTTTTCCCCTAATTGCTTCATTTTAATGTGACATAGCACATCCTTCTGTGTGATCAGCCACATGTAACAAACTCTCAGGGGGACCAGACTCGGGTGGCCTCCTGCAGAGGATCAGACTGCTCTCAGACATTACCCAGGGCAGGATTTTGACAGCTGCTGGAAGGAAGACAACAATTCACACATGAAAACAATTTCAATAAAGTTGCGATAGCCTCATCGCAGATGAGCGCCATTCACGTTGTCCCAAGTGAGGGTTGGGATGCCATCCCCAGCATGCCAGAGGTTGTGCTTATCACTGCCTTGAACCTTGTCTCCTTCCTCTGATTCATTCAGGTGAGCTTTAATTTTTTTTTTTTAATCGTCTGTAATCAGTGGGGAAATTCCAAATTCACATCAATAGGAAAATTAGGCTCCATTTACTTGTTAAACATCCCTTATTTCTGCTCAAGTTTTGCACTCTGTGACAAAATAAAATAAATAAAAAACAGCTTTATCTCACCTAAACTGCTATGAGACATGACAGCAAATCTGTCAGTCTCATAACCCAACACCACATGTATCTGCCTTTCCTTGCCATAAATTTCTGCTTGAGCAGCAGGAATATGACAGCTGTACCATGCACTGGCATATTCACAATACTAAACCTCTCCGGAGTAGCTTGATGAAGGGATGAAAGCTCCATACCCCTTAGTGAAACAAGGCAAGCAAGGGAGATAAATCCCAAACTGCCTTGGTGGCTAACAGCACTTTGCACCATTTGGTGAATAAATACTGCAGGAGAGCAGGAGGGACCAGAGACTGCAAACTGCAGCCTCTGTTGTCCTTCTGGAACCGTGATACTTGATGACTTCCAAATAGCTAGAAAATTGACTGCAGCTATGTGGTAAATTGCTGCTTTCCCCCCACATATGATATATTCATGTTATATTCTGCAATACTTCAATGGGAGCAGGGGATTTTCTTTTATTTCAAGACTTGTCCTTGAAGTAAATAAGTGAGGGAGGGGGGAATTGCCATCTTGAAAGTATTTCCAACTATCCTACGCAGACAGCAGCCCCAGGACCTGTTTGACCCACCAGACTCCCTAAATAAATAAATCAAGTATAAAAAGGTGCAGGGAACTATGTTTTGTTAGTGAGAATCTTGTTTTTCCTTCTACTTCTGATATACCTTCCTCACACATTGTAATCATACAGGCAGTAGCTGATCCAAGTATCTTAAGGTCTTTCTGCAGTCTTTGAAACTATCCCATATTTAAGGTGGCATCGGTCCCTGCAGCCCCCTTCTTCCCACATGGTTAAACTGTTGTCTTAGTACGTACTATTCGGAGTATCTGTTGTCTTTGCTGCTTAAATTGCTACACCTAACCCAGGATCTCTACATTGCCCTTGTCTTTTAAAATATTTATTCTTACTAATGATGTAACCAAGGGCTTGTAAATTTAATAACATGCTGAGCTGGCCCTAGCATAAATAACTATATTAGAGAGAGTAATACCAAGTAGGACAAACTGGAGGCATGTTGCATCAGGGAGACTACCTGCCCTCATCCCACAGAGAAGTGAATAAATAGCGATGTGGAGCATCTTTGTGACAAGGAAAAGCTCTGGGCTCTTTTGAAGGCATTATGAAGGCATTTCTATTAGGAATAATGTCCACAGAGAGAAACTTTGCTTCTGAAGGTTTACATGAGCTTTGGATGCCTGTACATGAAGTGTAAAAGCCAAGTGCATCCACCACGTAAGGCATACCTCAGCCGGCGCATCCACAAGGGAATTATGTACAACTCCACTGGTTGTGTCCATACAGGTCCTCCCATAAGTTGGCTCAGGAGCAGACACAAGTACAACACAGGCGCAGATCTGTCTGCTCTCTACAGGGAGGTGCCCTGCAAGCTAACTGGGGAAACTCCTGCAAGAAGCCCACTGACAGCCCGTTGTGTGTTCCTCATACCATCTAACCCATGTCTGTCACGCTGAAACCACGCCAAAATGCCAGGCACACCCATGCACATCCACGCGGTCCCATATGCTCTGAGATATGGACCTCATCTACCCCTAGTACCAAATCTGTAGATTCACTGAAATACAACATGGCAACTGGTTTCACTGGTTGATGCTCCCGTAAGGCAGGGGCATACTCAACTCCAGGTAAAATTCTTCCTGCAGAATTATTCCAGCTGACCAGAAGCATGCCAGGTACTTCACAGAAACACAAACATAGCCCCAACCCTACCAGCACTCAGAAACAAAAATAAGACAAATCGGTCTTGAAGTGCATCATTATTCAACGAGTGGAGACGTTAACATGCAGACAAGACAGAGGGAGGGAAGAGGCAACTCCATCAGAGCGCCTGTCAGTCACTACGGCATGAACAGAGTCGAGGGCTCCGTTCACTCTGGCACGTGCAGGTCGCAGGCTTGCTTGCTTGTTTTTTAATACATTATCAGACTCATTTTGAATGTAAATATTAAAGCATGGTAATTTACTGGTGATGCAAGCAGAATGTCTTTAGGAGATGCTTAACCAACTAGTTGGAGGGGAGCAGGGCTGAACAAGGAGTTTCCAGCAAAACTTTCTCCTTACTATGAAATATGGCTTTGACTCAGCAAAATAATCAAAGGAAAGTGCCCCTGGTTCTCCAAACAAACTTAGTATTTTTGTTTGGAAATGCAAACCACTCATTAGAATAGAAATTGTGGGTTCATTTTCTGGAAAGTTTTCAAACAAAATTTTTCAGTTACTAGTGTTTTTGTCCAAACGTGTCAAATTATCTGTTTTTTCTTTTTTTCGGCTGAAAGCTGAAGAGTTTGCTCCCGAAACCATCAATAAACATGGACATTTTTATTGTTACTACCAAAATTTTCAGGTCAAGATGATGTGGAGACCATTGCACTACTGAGATGCAGAGATAGCATGGAAAAAGCATGAGAAATGGTAAGTGAAACAGCCTGAATACCATGAAATTGGACTGCAATTCTACAAATAAAAGACAGCTGTTGCAGAAAAGTAGTGTTTAAGGTTGAAGGTAGCCAATTCCAGCTCCAGCCATGAGCTCACAGAGTCCCGGCCTCCGGGCAGGTATATGATTTGAAGGAGACCAGACAGTGCTACAAATGCCAAGTATTCCCAGAAAACACAACCAAATCATAGCAAAAGCATCTGGGATGCAGCTTTTCCTGTGTTTTTGTGTCAATCAAGCTCATTTTCAGAAATGCAGATAAACCATTCATGCACAGAGGTTTCCAAAATGCTGAAGACAGCCCATAGGTTGCATATAGACTTGTCTCTGCATATAACCCAGCAAGCAGGAGGACCTGAACTGGGAGCACATGTTCATATCACAGGAGAAATTGCAGACTTGCCCAATGCAACCAGCTGAGGCCAGACTCACTGGTGTCTGAGCACTGCCGTGGGATTTTGCATCCTGTCCCCACAGGTGTAAACAACTCCATAGGTTGAACAGCAGCAGAGTCAGCCTTTTGGGTTGGACTCATGGCTGTTGCCTCCTGCTACAGCCCCGTGTGAGTGTGTGCACAAGGGAGTGTGCTTCAAGTATGAATCAATTTATTTCTCCCCATATGAATAATACCTATTGACGAAATGACTGGGTTTAAATAACTACAACAGAATTAAAACCAACAAAAACAACCTGATGGGCTGAGATGAAAGATACTGCATTCCTTCTATGAAGGACAAGTATATAATGCATTCAGTGACCCAGAAAAACATACTGCAACATCTAGGTCTGTTCATTACAAGTAAATGTCAAGAAGGTTGAAAGAAGGAGAGGTCAAGCCTTCGCCTCAGACAGCCAGAGGAAGCACCGAGTCTCGCGCTGTGAATGCATTTGGAAATAAACACTGACAAGGGAAAGTCATTTCTCTTTGGCTGTCATCAGTTTCAGGACTAGAAGACATGAAGCTGTCACATGCCATCATCAACACTCCTGCAACGTGCACCAGATGGAACTACTGAGGGCAAAGAGATGGGCCCCAGCGTTCCAGGAGCACCCTGTCCAATGGCCCGGGCATCTCTCCTCACCACCATGCATCATATACCTCACTGCAGCAGGGCTTCCTCCATTTATTTATATGGATGCTCAACTCTCCTTAATGAGCCTACACAACAAAAGAGGATTCCCCTACTGTTGGCTTCACCAGAAACTGAAAGAGGTCCCATGTTGGCCAGAACACATTGCGTGAGGAGCTGGATCACAGCATCCAGTGTGCGTGTGTGTGTGAACAAGGGGATCGTGTCTCCTGGGGAGGGAAGAGGGGGTGAGAAGATGCTCTTTTATAGCTGAGGGTATCTTAGAAATGTCTCCTGACAAACCACACAGAGTGGTGGCTGGTTGTGCAGACGGATCACAGCATGTATATATGACCTGCATAACCACTACCAACCGGTTCCCCAAGGGGAAAGAAAAAGTATCCATCCTTTCAGCGGGCCTAACTGCTCTCATGCGCACTGATGTTCAACCAGAGTAATTGAGTCTCAGCACAGCAGAAATCAATGAGGTCACTGTCAAGTCCAGTGTCACACACAGTTACAAACTTGCCCAAGATAGCGTTACACAGATTTTTATACTATCATCTGTGAACTAAAATCTTGAATGTTTCCATTCAGTTTTTGGAGAAACCCTTGCTATATCTGCCCTTTATCAGCATGTTTAGAAGGCTGTGGAAACTCACAGAGCATCTCTCATGTCAAAACTATGTATATGTCAGTCATGTGCTTAAACTGCTGTTATCCTGAAAATATTGCCTGGTTAGCAGCTTCCTTACAGCCCATGAAAGCACGTGATGCTTAGAATAACCTTGAAGTTGCTCTTAATTGCCTGTAGGGGAAAAACCAGCCACGACCAGGCAGGAACGTACGAGTCCATGTACTATAGATGGTATCAGACTGCATAATGATAATCAGAGGCCAAACCTGGGAAACATCAGCTGCATTTCTAGCCCTTAGACTATTACATTTTTTTTCCTATAAAACAAGGCTATTGTATATGACAAAAGTTAGAGCAGCTTACTGAACTCACTCACAATGAGCCTTACTCCGCCTGTGGTCCAACTCACAGCTTGGCTGCAGCAGAGCTGGGTTACCACCCCCTCCAATCTGTCGCTATATCTGTACACAGTCGCTCCCTAACCCGGTTGTGTCAAAATGATCCAGGTTGGCTTACTATTTAAAAGCATGGAGGGTTTTCTTTAACCCAGATCATTTTGACTGATTTGGGTTAGAAAAGGATTGCACGTGCAGCTACGCCTGCAGGTACCAACCCTGCAGCAGTGGGGACAGTGCCCAACCACTTTGAGCCTGGCTCAGGTTCAAAGCCTTTGAACCCAGCTCAGCTGCAAGCCAAGCAGCACATCTGGACACAGCTGTAGATACTGTTCAGGAAAAAAATGGCATATAAGGTTGCATTCAGTGTCACAGATGAACTATGGAGTGTAAAAAGTTAGGGTATGATTCACGGGAATCACCACTCAGCTTCGGATTTCATTATCAGAATTAAAAAAATATGCTGATGCTAATGGTCTTCATTTTTCAACTAAATTCTTCATGTTACAGTAACTAGGACTGGCTTATTAATACTATGCACATACACACAGAGATAGGCATCTCGCAGTACAGGGCATGCTTTCAGTCACCTCTCAAACCGGAGCTAAGTGTGTATTTGTTTCAGCCAACCCAACTCCAGAAAGATGAATTTTTAAAATGGAAACACACTGGAAGAGCTGAGAAGCTTCTCTCCCATAAGCAAAATGCCATCTGTTACCTGTACGGTAGGCAAGGCAGTTCAGCTCTATCTCTCCCCCTGCGCTGGCCGCTGTCTCGCACACCGGAGCCTTTGCTTGGCTTCCCAGGCACGGGCAGAGGGACCCGTGCAAATATACTCCGCAACTCAGAGTGCGAGGGAAACACTTTTGCACCCTTCTTTTGTTCACCTGCAAGAGGTATCAGGCCTGTGCCCAGGATCACATTCAATTCAATGTCAGAAATAGCAAGACTCGAACAATCTGTTCCCCATGTTTCTTCCCTAGGCATGCCATCCCACATCAGCTTCCAGCCATCTTTGCTGCCAGCCTGACATGAGCGCCAGTTCATGTCCTCCTGCTGGCTAACACAGCTGTAAGTGGGAAATGGTATTTTCTTGTTTCACAGAAGTTTGGCTAGACTGAACATATTTGGCTTTGTAAAATACATCAAGATCCAGAGATGAAAGATGTTCCTTCGGTGCAAAATACTGAATGATTGTCTTCATTTAAGAACACAGGATCTAGTAATCCAGAATTTGTTTGGGGATATTCTGAAGGATTAGACTCTTCAGATTCATTCAAAAAAAGGAGGAAAAACTGGTTGCACATATGTTTCAGCGTAGAAGTATTTATCTGACATCCAGCCAAAACCATTTTATCTCTGTAAGCAACCCTTAAACACTGCAGAATGCATTCACTGCTTTCATTACCAAATTACTTTTTAAGAGTTCAGCAGGTAATTGAAGTTCCAAATGTTTTAAACTGGTTTGGCAACACTGAGATTTCTTAATGGACTTGCTATCCAAGAACTTTAGAGGGGAAAAAATCAGCTGGATACTAAATATATACCCTAAAATAAGATGGATTCAAATTACACTAAGAAGCTGGCTTTTAAAGAGGGAGAACATTTTAAATGAAGAGTAAAGCTCTGCACAGAGGAGGTTCCATGATGTTGAAGCTTCAGCTCATATTCAAAACCACAGGGCAAAATTCCTGTGAATTTTTCAAAGACACTGTGTTGGCCTAAATCTGTTCCTATTGAACGCAAGGGCTGCTAATTGCAACAGAAAACTAATTAGGACAATGCTGTCCCATATACTTTGTACTATTAACGTATGCTTGTTAAAAATGGAGGGCTCTAAAACCTTTCTCCTAGATAAATACCATTTTGTTTATTACTTTTCCAATTCACTCAGCAGGAACAGTGAAAGGAATGAGCCGAAATCTGTTCCACACACCAACGTCCTCTGCATTTAACCAGCGCTGCGGTACTCCGGGGCAGGAGGTGATGAGCAGCACGAAGCCTGCGGGCTGGCCAGGCGGCCGCCAGCTCCAGAGGTCTAATGAGGACTCTTGCCCCGACTACATCAATAGCTTTTGGCAAACCATTTTCTGCCTCAGTTCCTCACATTTGTAAAGTGGAGATGATGACAGCTTTCTGTGTAAATAACTGTTATATGCACAGCTTTAAGTGTTATTATTTTATAAGGCTTTTCATTAGCAGCCAATTATCCAATTCTCAGAGGGAAACTGAGGCATGGAGCAATGCTAATTGCTTAATGTCATCCAGCAGGCCACAGCAGAAGTAGGACCTTCACCTCCAGAATTTTATATTGTTTACTAAACTCATCTACAACCTTGGTACTACAAGGTGAAAATTAGCTCGCTGTTTGTCCAGCACTGTCAGACGACGGGATACTTGCTTACTTCTGCTAACACTGCTATTTGCAGCCTATCTTGTTACTGCTGTTGTTCCTGCAGAGAAAGCACAATATTAGATTTGTAAAATCACACTATATGGGAAGATACTGTGATGGCAAATGCAGGATTACGGTCTCACTGCAGGCTCCAGCAGCAGGGAAAGTCGGTGATGATGTGGGCTGCTCACAGTCTAACACAAAGATCTTTAATGATGACAAGAGGAACACAGAACAACAAGACCAAGGGCTTTGCTTTTCACAGCAGCAATCTTTTCTCTTAGGATTACTCCAATGCAAAAAAATAAATCCTTGTTCTGCAATGCATCAGTTTTCACAGCAAGGGGATAACTGATATTTAAGATGAACAAGAATAATTGAGGAACCTTCTGGTCTGACATAGACCAGAAAAGATAAGATGCATAAAATTAAAAGCCTGGGAAAAGATGCTGTTCTAGCACATAAGATTCCTGTATCCAAGTTATGGTTCCCACCCCAAAAAGCACAAATGTTTCATCTTACGGGGATGAAACACTCATTCCTGTATCACAGCCTAGCTGCTGAGGCATTTCTATTGCAACATTGCCACTTGTACATATAACTTGGGGATACCTACAACTTTAGGATGAAAGTTTCTGGCTGCATCTAGACACACCAGCACAGTAAGCTGTTAGAAATATCAATTGAGCTGTCTGTCAGATAAAGCATGGAGGCTTTACCTAAAGGAGCTGTAGGAAAGTTTTGGATGGAGAAGCAAAGAGCTCCTGTCAGAAAAGTTTGCAATTCAGCTGCTGCACCCTAATTTAACCCTATATGAAAACCACACACCAAAAAGCAGAAGAGGGCTCAGATATTTGGAACTCAGCTCCAGCCAGCACCAGAAGCAGCACCCATTGATTTGGGATGCTGGAGACAACCAGCCTTTCCCCTTTGCAAACAGCAGGCGTTCGCTCACAAGCCTCTTATCAAGCAGTGGAAATAGGAAAGCTCTGCCTGACCAACATGTGGTGTTTAACAGCTTATAAATTTCTTTAACAACAACAACATCATTTTACAGCCCCTCTCGCGCTGCAGGACCACAACGCAGTTTGCCATCTTAAACAATGAGCTGCGATGTGCTGGACCCACGCACAGCCGGACAGGAAGAGCTGAAGATGCAAGGAGGTTTCCTTCGGACATACAGGCTGGAGCGTGACGCAGGGGAAGCCTGCATGTTCCCGGTTGGCTTCAATAGCAGCCGGGAAGGATGGGGTGCCTGGACATGGTGTCTCCGTGTGCTGTTCCTGGCAGAGCTGCCAGGGGCTGTGTTTGGTTTACCTTGCCTAAAGCGAGAGAGGTTACGCAAAGACGGCGGAGGTGCTAAGAATAACAGGATCTTCACCCTATGGAAAAGTCACAGATACAAATTACCTCTCAACACTAAAATGCTGCAATTCATACAGTCAAATTCAGAAATTATTGATGCACATCAGCTTTACAAAGCATAACCTCAGAGTACAAATTTAGAAAAATGAGATAATATAGCTATTCCAAGAAGAATCTTTAGGATTAGGAAAGATTAGGAATTAGGAATGCAGCCTTCCTTTCCAGAAATTGCTTGGGGGGTTCCTTAGTTGCACCAACAGCTTCAAAACTGCGAACCTCAAGTCTAAACTTCAAAAAAAGTGCGGTTTTAATATCTAAGTGCCTCTTAGGGTGCCAACAACAGAGCCATCAGCACCTACTCATCCATGGAAGCTTTTCATCTAAAAAAAACCATTTATCAGCAGACTCCCAGCAGGACTACAGCATGATAACCACCACCATGACAAGTCCTAAACTTCCAAAATAACACATTCATTTATTTATCCATGTGTAAAAATGTGACTCTGAAACAGAGAGCCTTCTTGAACATCAATACCTCATCCAAAGCAATCCATTACAGCTTTCCCATTTGTTTCTGGATTAAGAATAAACTCAAGTTACTTCAACACAATAGAAATATTGTGTAGAATTACACAATAGAAATATTGAGACAGTTTCAAGAGACTGAATACGAGATTTATATTCACTCCTACACGCTGAATGCCTCCTATAAGGGGGTACAAACCCAGGCCGGTGCCCACCAAAGACCCACTGTAAAGCTCTTGCGCCACTGATGTTAAGACAAGCTGTGCACGGATGTGTCCGGACGAGGCATCAGGGACTGAAGCTGCAACAGCCCGTGGCTTTCTGGATCAAGGCTGTTCAGGTTTCATTTGCTGTAGTTGAGAGGTGTGGGTGTTTGTAACTCTGGTGTCTTAAGGTCTTACATAGTACCTATATCCGTAACTCAATAGCAAAGTTAAGGATGAAACTTATGTAAACTCCTGCATAAACTATTTGGTCATGGAGGATTTTTAAATCATTTTTTACAGATAGTAAAAAAAAAAAAAAAAAAAAGTAATAGTGTTTCATAAAAGATGACAGCCCCAGCTCCAGACTCCCACTCCTTGAAGGGAAACAGGACAGCCAAGAAACGGCAATATGACAAGCATAGTTTTATTTTCCCCCAGTAGAAGATCTGCAACTCTCCACTATCAACACACAGAACAAGCAGGTTTGAGGATGGAGAGAATAATTTGTTGCTGTCTGATACAGAAAGCAGATAGGATTGCAATGGCAAAACAGCAAAGAGTGACGTTCCTGTGGGTTCAGGCTGTGGCAGCACAACACGTGGGCGCCCAAGACCAGTTCAAATCAGGTCATAAAATCCAATTCATCAAAATAACCTTTTAAAAATAGATTGTTACAGTTGGCTTCCTCCGAAACCTAACTGCTTCAGGCTGCTGCCCGAGCCACCGTTTGCAGGGTGTCTGCACACCAAAAGGAAAAGTAATGACTGGGGAGGTTTTAATTCAGTTCCTGGAACAGCTCTCAGGGAAAATACATACAGAGATTGGAAGAGCAAAAAGGGAGCCAGGAGAGAAGATCCCTTCAGAAGTCATTAGCTGCAGCTGTTAACATAGCTGCATGTTAGATTAAAAAAAAAAAAAAAAAAAAAGCTTAGTCCTGCTTTCTTTGCTTGTGCAGTTTGCGTGCCTGCTCCTTAGACACCCTAAGTCTCCGCACTGTCGTATTAGTTTCAAGATTTTCAGTTTAATCTGTATAAAGTTTCTGTCTTGTCCATTTGACATTCAGCTACTTTGTGTGCAAGGAGAAGTCACTGTGCACCCCAGGAGCAGATCAAGAGGAAAAAGAGTGACAGATGCTCCCCATAGCACACTCTCATTCTGTTCAACAAGACTGAGGCCCATTTGGATTGGGGACATCTAGAAAACAGAGCCAGGGAGTAGGTTTGCTCCTTCTCAAATCTTCCAGGTATACGTAAGCCAAAGGAAGCCTTTGCTGGAGAGCTGCAACCAGCAAAAAGTAGGGGCTGTACTCTGGACTGGGGAGCAGTGGAGAGGCAGTGGCATTTGGGACAGAGTTCCCGCACCAGTCTCTGCAGTCCACAAACTGGTGACCACTGCCTGTGCTATATCTCCACAGCTTCTGTCTCTAAAGAAAAGAAATACAAAGATAACTT
The DNA here is from genome assembly GCA_013400195.1 of Aramus guarauna. Lineage (NCBI taxonomy): Eukaryota > Metazoa > Chordata > Aves > Gruiformes > Aramidae > Aramus > Aramus guarauna. The sequence goes on from VXBL01002613.1 coordinate 797,493, forward strand.
CCAAAGAGGAAACTTTCCTTTGTCTATATATTCCCATGGGATGATGCAAGATGACTTTCTATTTCTTGTCAGTGTGAAAATTACTCTTTGGGGTAGCACTTAATTACAACTCTTTGCAGTTCTCTGATTGACATTTTAGCTGGGGAACATTACTGGTAAATATAAATGTGCAGTCAATTCAGTGCTCTTCAGAAGCCCATGGGTGTTTACACTACCCTGGACAATGCCACGTTAAGCGAACAACCCCATCTGGAATAGCGACACCCAGGTTTTACATTTGCTAGATATGTTCCAAGAGGAAAAAGCATGAGGAAAAATGAGACCAAGAAAAGGAAATCATATACTACGGTTATAGCTCCGTTAAACTATGCTGTATGGAGCCAGTCAGGAGGTACCTTCCCATGCCCCGAGTAACTAACGCGCCCACGGGAGACATCCACAGCATAAACTTTGTGGCAGAGTGGTTGGCTCTGCAGTCAAAGAGAATCTGGCACTCATAAAAGACAACAAAAGCAGGATCAGAGCTGTAAACGGCTCCTGACAGCATTCCCTTCATGAAGAGATCTCTCTGAAATATGGAATATATTAGCAAACCTGGGCTGGAAAGCAAAGCATTTTTAGGTAGGTAGAACTTTTTAATAGCATGTCATTAAATCTCTCTTACATTTAGCATTTAATAGACGTAACTTTCACAGCAGCATGCTCATTACAAAATAGGCACAAGGGACCCTACCAAATAGAGAGCAGGACGGACCCGGAGCCCAAGTGCCTTGTTTTGTCAGCGTTCAGGTACCACGGTGATGAGCAAAATCATCTGGATGTCTTAACACATTAAATTAGAAATATCCTTACTCTGCTACCAGTTCTCTTTGGCCCCATCCCCACATGGGTCTGTCAGATGAACACGGGCCAAAATTTCTGTCTGTGTAAATTACTGTAGCTCCTCTGCTGTCACTGGCATTGGGCCATTTTTTATACCAGATGTGGCTCTGACCTACGTATATTTAAAAATAGGGTCAGTGTAATAAAAGTCTTAAGACTGTTTGACTGGTTGGTGTGGACATAGGCAAGGTGTGTTAATCCCATTTCCAGGACTAAGGCCAAGACGTACAACCTGTCTGAAGTAGGTCATCTGCATCCATATATAGGTACCCATATCAAGTGGTTTAAGAAGAGCCAAGTGTTTGCACATCTCTCCGATTTCACCTGTCACTTCAGTCATGACTTTTGGCAATCCTACAGTAAAAAGGGATTGGTGTGCTTTTCCTGGACCATGTATTGTCAACATAAGGAAAAGCCATGCAGCGCTTTGTCAGGGTTTGCTCCACCACCAGGCCGTGGGTTTTTTCAAGAACACATGCACAAAGTCCATACAACCTCAAGAAAAAAAAACTTACTACAACTTTGTGCCTGATTATCCCCTTTTTATAGATGGGCTTGATGAGAATTCCCTATTCTACGCAAAGACTGTGACTATTTAAGTGTTCTGAAATGCTGTACTAACTTTGTGTATTATTTCTAATTACGATTATCTCCATTAATACTGCACAGCAAGGGATGCTGAGGATGACTGAGCCAAGCAGAGCAATTATTGTTCATCCTGCACATCCTGAGCACTGCTTGACTTCTGAGGTGGATGCTGTAGAAACCTGTCCTTTCACTGCCTGAGTGAGAACCTACCAGCCATTGGTTTTGAACTATTACACGTGAGCGATGTACGGCTCCCCAGCACAAACATCACAACAGACCTGAAGCTGGATCAAACACTGAAATCAATCCCAGTCACAGCAACCAGGTCCAAGCTGCCAGTTACACCTTACTGCACTACTCAATGATGAAGACAAGCAGGTTTTTTTTCCTCTTAAAAAAAAATAAAAAATCTTTTCCCATGAGAAGGGCTTACATGCTGGGAAGTGTCATTTTTACAATCTCGCATTGCCACGCAGATCAGTTTTAATTGATCTGAACTCACCTAACCAACAGGGTTTTCCCTCCATTCAGTTTTAGCACCAGAGATGTTTTAAATCGAGCCAGTGTTAACCACTTTCTCCTGGCCTCAGATAGTTCAAGACCATCTCATTAGGAATTTGATAAATAACCTGAAGCAGCAGACAGATTACAGACTAACAGAATCCGTAATAGATAGCTGACCTATTTAACACCCCAGCTAACTTTGAAGCAGGACTGAGTTGAATAGGAGCAAGCTGTTAACGGGAGATTCGCACACTGTAGATCTAAGTCCTTGAAGCATACAGGATCATTACTATTTACCCGGTAGGCCTGACTTGCTCCTTTGGACTAAATTTATCTGAATGCTTCAGATTGACTCTATTAGCATCACTCCTGAACTCTCTGCCTCAGCACAGAAAAGCAGAGCAGGAAAGTTAAATTGCTGCGAACACAGTGGCAGTCAGATCCAAGGAGGCTGCTTCTTCATGACATATTTCTGTGAACAAGAGGCATTAAACGTGAAGCAGAACACCCAAGGATTTTGGCTCTGTGTCGTTGCTTCATAGGGAAATGCCTTCTCTCTGCAGCATCAAAGCAAGACAGGCATTTGGTGCAGTCACCGTTAAAAGACTGCAGGGTGATAATAATGGTCTTCGATGGGGAGGGGCATCTAGAAAACCTTGCTGTTTTTCCTGTGCTTTGCAGTACCTCCTATGGCTACCTTTCCCATTCGGAACATGGTACATGCATAGGCTTTGCCTGTTCCCTCCTTTCAGCAAAGTTTGCCATTTTTTTCTCTAACATGTCAGAAAACCTACCTTTGGCTTTCCATCCCAAAAGCTACAGCTGCAATCAAAGCTCTTATTGTCTCATTTCTGTGATTTCCTTTGGCTTCTGACCTTCCCCACACTGACATCACCCACTTCCCTTGCATGGAGGATGCAGGCACGCAGGCTGGATTCCCCTTCTCAGCCAAGTCCCCTCCAACTCTGAAGTGCTCTGCTAGATAACTGTTGCATTCTTCCATGGGTTCACTAGGTTTCCCTACAGTTTTCTCATTTCTTCCCTATTTTTCTGTTTGTACTTTGTTCTCAGCCATTCCCTCTGCTCCACATCAAGATCTAGATTCTGTAACTCTTCTGGCTTGTCCTTCAGATGCATTTAAAAGCAAAGCAAAGCCAAAGCCAAGTCTTTGGTTAAATGAATTCAGAATCCACTTGACAGCTTTTGTGTCAAAGCACTTGGTGGCAGGGATCATCACCTTGTTCAGTGTTCATGCAGCATCTGCTTCAGAAGGAGCTAAGCAGTGACTGAGACAATAATACAAATTATAAACTCTGGTAACTTAATGACAATATTGTAGGCCCTATAGGAGGACGGCCCTATGGGAAGCTTTATTGCATCCACTCACAGTCCTTTGAATGGTCTCTGGCACCTTTAGCTTAAAAAGCTACGCAGACTGACAGACAGAGCACTTGAAGGGCCTGCTGAAACCAAAGGCAACTTGCTGAAACTTTTCATCTGGAGTTTCCACTAAACTTGTCCCATGGGAAAAGACAGTAGTAAACAGTGGAAAAGAAACACAGTCCAGACATTTCCACAGAAAGTAAATCTGCTTCCACAGAGTACTGCATATTTCTTGCTAGCTATTATTTTTAACCTCTTGCAGATTTATTTTTACTGCAATTTAAATGTATCTGTTATATGCCATAACATTATTATTATGAGAGACACTAAAATAGCAAAGTATTCTAGGCACTTGATACCATTTTATGAAACAAGGAATTAAAGCCAGTCATAATTGCAGATCACTGCAGCAGCCACTGATACACATGAGCCCCTTTCACCCTTACTTCTTACACCTCCTCTGTGGACAGAGGGGATATGAACAAAAATTGTGGAATAACTCCTGAAGTTGTGGTGTGTTTTCTCTTGCTGCTTAATTAATGGGGAGCAAAAAAGGAATTAAAATGCATCCAACGGGATGAACTTCTGCCTGCTGCTACCGGGCTGTGGGCACAGCCTTGGGCTCACAGCCCACATCCACCCAAGCCTACACATCTCATACCCAAAACTACCTTGGATTGACACATACCTTAGAATCATAGAATGCTTTGGGTTGGAAGGGACCTTTAAAGGTCATCTAGTCCAAGCCCCCTGCCATAGGCAGGGACATCTTCAACTAGATCAGGTTGCTCAGAGCCCTGGCCTGACCTTGAACATTTCCAGGGATGGGGCATCTACCACCTCTCTGGGCAAACCGTGCCAGTATTTCACTTGCCTCATCGTAAGAAAAATTGTTCCTTATATCTAGTTTGAATCTACCCAGGTTCAGTTTTAAACCATTACCCCTTGTCATATTGCTACAGGCCCAAGTTTGTCCCCATCTTTTTTATAAGCCCCTTTTACATACTGGAAAGCTGCAATAAGGTCTCCCCAGAGCCTTCCCTTCTCCAGGCTGAGCAACCCCAACTCTCTCAGCCTTTCCTCATAGGAGAGGTGCTCCAGCCCTCTGATCATTTTTGTGGTCCTAACCTTGAGGCTTTCATTCCATCTTTCACTAAGCTGTTTTAAATAAGTGAAAGTTTGTTTGCATAAGGGCCTCAGGGTTTGGCTTCATAGTGGATACTCCATTAAGTCTAATAAAATACATTTCATAGAACCATAGAGTGGTTTGGGTTGGAAGGGACCCTAAAGATCATCTAGTTCTAATCTCCCTGCCATGGGCAGGGACACCCTCCACTAGACCAGGTCACCCGAAGACTCATCCAACCTGGCCTTAAACACTTCCGGGGAGGGGCCATCCACAGCTTCTCTGAGCAACCTGTGCCAGTGTGTCACCACCCTCATAGTAAAGAATTTCTTCCTAATATCTAATCTAAATCTCCCCTCCTTCAGCTTAAGGCCATTATCCCTTGTCCTGTCACTACATGCCCTTGTAAAGAGTCCCTCCACAGCTTTCCTCTAGGCCTTTTCAGGTACTGGAAGGCTGCTATAAGGTCCCCTCAGAGCCTTCTCTTCTCCAGGCTGAACAACCCCAACTGTTTCAGCCTGTCTTCATAGGAGAGGTGCTCCTCCGAGCATCTTCATGCCCCTCCTTTGGACTCACTCCAACAGCTCCATGTCCTTCTTATGTTGGGGAGCCCAAAGCTGGACACAGTACTCCAGGTGGGGTCTCACAAGAGCAGAGTAGAGGGGCAGGATCCCCTTCCTTGACCTGCTGGCCATACTGTTTTTGATGCAGTCCCGGACACGGTTGGCTTTCTGGGCTGCAAGCGCACATTGCTGGGTCATGTTGAGCTTCTCATCCAGCAACACCCCCAAGTCCTTCTCCTCAGGGCTGCTTGCAATCCATTCTCTGCCTAGCCTGTAGTTGTGATTGGGATTGCCCCAACCCATGTGCAGGACCTTGCACTTGGCCTTGTTGAACTTCATGCAGTTCACACAGGCGCACCTCTCAAGCCTGTCAAGGTCCCTCTGGATGGCATCCCTAATAAATAAATTCTGTCTTCATTAATCAGCTTAGCTTTTCAGTGCTTCAACACTGATGGACGTCTCTTTGTATGAAGACAAACTATGGTAAAGCGTAACTTTCCGCTCCTGAAAAGCACTGCTGCAAAGCTCTTTGTTTTCAGCATGGATGCTGTTTGGCACAACAGTTTGACATTCACTTACAAGACCGGTGAAAAATATGCACTGCTAATTTTCCTAAGTGCCATGCCAACATCTCTGGGGGCCATACGTTTGCCTACCTTCCCGTACAGAATTTGATTTGCTCCCATCTAATAAAGTGGACTTCACATCAGCTAAGACTTTAGTTACGGTGTCCCCTTCTTCATTGTTGAATGATATATTCACAGCAAAGAGCTAAAGTTGATATCATCTTTAAATTACTTTTTTTTCTGTCCTAACATGGGGGATACAAGCCGATAATCCCTGCAGATCTCCTTTTTCTCCCCCATTGCCCCCGTGGTTTATCATGTCCAATTAGCCATCTGCCATGCCTGCACTGCCATACAAAGGAAGCCCACTCTCCTCCACCGCAGCCCATCAGCAGGGCTATTGTCCCAGCTGACAAACAAGAATCAGACACTATTGTTTCCAGCTGATGATGCTGCTCCCAGTGTAGGCTGCCAGTTGCCATTAAAGCAGCAGGAGCACCAGGGTACACACTCCAGGAGTCAGGAACCATGCCAGCAGCACTGATATTACCAGGGAACCTTTACAAAGCTCTTTTCACTAAATATATTCTAATTTCAGGTAACAAACCAACCTAGGCCAACTATCACTCTACATATCCCCGCTACACCAGAGCATGCCTGACCTACTGCCTTTGCTGTTTTACCAAGCACTCACTTTGCAAAGAAGAGAGCAACATCTTGGAGTCAAATCTTTCCTTGTATGTTTTTTTTCTATTATTATTATTTTATTTTAAAAGTAAGGCATGTCTTCTGCTACTTCAGCACAGCTTATTGCACACACACAGAGGAAAAAAAGAGTTTCAAAAACATGAAAACTCCACTAAGTCTACAGAGGTACCAATTATGTGACAAGGTTAATTTAATTTCACTCACAAACAACACATACTCCCCCTTTTTCCCAAGGCCACTTCACTAACAGAAATGACCAGAGCAGCTGGTCTGCCAGTCACTAAGATGTTAAATTGAAGATCATTTCCTCTTATTATTCTCAGCAAAGCATGATTTGACCTTATGCTAAAAACTACAGTCTGCCTAATTACGGTAGTTTTGTTCCATCAGTGAAATTGAAATGCTGGTTCATATAATTAAGGTTACCAAAAAAAGGAATTTCATTTTTAGTTTTAAAGGCAATTTGTTGCCTTGTAGTGAGAGTGTGGCAAATTATGCCTATGTACCTATATGTTCTCAGTCATTATATTGTGTAATTCAGAAGAAACAGAAAACTCTCCTAGCTTTTAGTAATGAAGCCACACATGTTGATAAGGGAGAAAGAACCCCTATAAACCACAATTTATTCTAGGCACTAGTTAATGAAAATGAGCAAACAAAATGAGTATTTATATTTAAAAGGAGAAACAGAATTATCTCTTAAGCCCTTGATTAGGAAACAGGAATTATTTAAACTTCAATAAATGTTTTACATGGTATTTCACACTCCAGCACTGAACATACATAATTTTAATATACCACTTTGAATCTTCACTGAATAGTTTAAAATAAAATAAATGAAAAACAACTGAAACTAATGTTATTCCGCAGTAATCACATACGTAACAACTTCCGCAATGACTTAGAATAGTGGAAAGTCTTTGCCCTGGATTGAAATACTGGGCTCATTCTAAACCAAATCTGAAATACAACATGAAAAATACTTTGCTGGAATATTACTCCATTCTTAGCACGAAATGCTCTAAATCCCATTTCAACACACTGCAGTCCACATACTGCACAGGTGACTGACTCAAACCTGGATTTAAGATTGCCATTGAGGTGCCTGGGCCAAGTTCTGTTTTCAGTTACATCCATGAAAACTCCCAAACAATTCCTCTGAAGTCCTCTGGATCTGCGTACCAGTAACAAAGGTGGGGGCTGTGTTGAGTAGAAAAAAAGTAATTCAAAATAATATGACTTCTTTCTTTTACAGCCCTGCACGCTTTAGGGTTCTCCATTCAGACAATCATATTTGACTTTTCTTTTTGTATCCAGCTTTCTTTTGCAACACATATATTGTAATTTTGCTGTTATTCTTGCCAGATTCACTAGGCAAAATTCCCCAAGTGGCAGAGTCCCTTCAGTTAAACACAGGGGGTGTGTGCCATGCAAGGCTGTAAAACAGGAGTTGTTTATCCAAAGAAATATTAAAAGCAGGATACCAGTCCAAATCAAACAAAAGCACAAATACCTCTAAGTTGTTTCATGACTTAAAGTTTAAGTTCCAGCCATAAAATGCACAGTGCTATGGGTTTATAAGGCCTAATACTCCATAAGCATTTTCTTTGATATAACTATGAAGTACTTAAAATACCACTGGGTACTGTACAGTATATGTCGCCATGGAGCAATAAAGCTGCTATACATCCATAATCAACCTTCCTAGGGACCATAAGGTCACAGCAGCTGAATCAACAGAATACTTCATCCTCAACCTTCAAGAGGCCCAGAGCACCTGTCCGGCTGGAGGACTCCCCAGCGGCTCTTAACATGAGGGTGTGCTTGGAAATTAAGCCCAAAAAAACCCCACCAAACCCATCAAAGCTGCTCCCATTTTTAAACCCTCATGTTTCCCAGCAGGTTATTATTATGGGACTTGATAAAATACACTATTGGAGGCAGGTGTTGAAAATACACTATTGGAGGCAGGTGTTGGGAAACAGTGATAATTGTATTTGCCCAGCCAAGCTGGATACTCACTTGTATCTTTGTAGCTCATCATCCCAAGACATGCATAGCCATCTAACACACTCAAAATGGTCTACACAAGCACTAGGAGGGTTGCGCAGCGCTCCTGTTTGATGACTTTGGGATAGTACTTTTCTTCTTTCAGAGTTTCAGCCCCAAAACAACAAGTTTTGCCCCCATCAATAACTTCTGCAGGTGCCATATCAAAGCCTTATGGCATCGCCTGTGCTCTAAGCCTATGTTCCCTATTGCACCCTGCCCTGGCAATGAAGGATTGTGAACTTCAGTACATACCAGCTCTGAACAGAAGCTGGGTGTGAAAGGCCTCTTCCTCTGGAAGTAATTCTGTTCAGCATTAGTTGAACTAATATCAAATAGAAGAAATATCTTCCTACTGGCCTATAACACAATGCAGGCTCACCCAGAAGAAACACATTGTAAATGACTATCAGATGTCACCCTTGTTGCCCTGCATGTACTTCTGAGTGAGGAGGAAGGAAGAAGTACAGGAAAGAAATGCTTTCCTGAACATAAATCACCAATTTAAATTGTTCCCTTCCAGGATCAGACAAAACGAGATTCTTCCCTTTGTCACAAGACCCCACAAATCAGCAGGTTCTGCCCCATTTCTGAGCAGTGCCTGTAGAACAAGAGGGGGAAAGAGGACAGTCATTCCCATCAAGACCTCTTGGTCCACCTGCGTGTCCTTTGCCATGTCAATGTGTCAGCTCCCAGACTAGCAGAGCTTCCTCCGAGAGTCCTGAGGAAGAGGAGATGGGACAACAGCAGGGCAGAGCTACCTGGCTATAGCGGCTTGGGAGGATCTGAGTCCCCACACGTAGTGAGATAACTGTCCTCCTCCCCCACGTCAAGCACATGAAAAAACATCTACATTAGACAATAAGGAAAGAAAGGGACAAAACTCATATTCGTGAAGGGGTCAGAGGTCAAAGCCTCCAGAGAGCAGTACAGATTTTAATTAATAGCATCACCTTAAAGAACACAGGAGCTTTCCAAGTGGTAGGCACAACTGGACAGTCTTTTCTACAACAGAGCCTCCTTTACCAGGATACATTTCCAGACCAGGCCTTAAAAAATTTCAAGGTGAGGAAGCCAGGCATCACACGAACGCCTCACCCCCACTGACAACTCAATTGAATCAATTTATCTGCTCTACGAGGAGACACTTGATTCCATCAACCTCAAGGAGCACTTCTCTGCAGACATCATTTCAAGCACATGTATTGATCAAACAGCCTGGCCACTGCCAATCATTTTAAAGTTATTTAGTAACGGAGCTGCCAGTCACTCATGCACAAATGAACAATGCTGGACGTATAACTGGCTGGTGGAAAGCAGAAAGCAAACAGCATAATTCATCACAGTCAAAGGAGAGGGAACAATATCAATTTTCAACTCACAGGAAGTATCAATGACAAAGTCAGCATCTTCTTATCAGACATAATCAATGTTATACTTCAGTGCCAGAAAAATAAATTAGAAAAGAAAACTGTACCTGCTAGTGGATAAGAAATATCGATGATTATCCTTGCCAGTAATTGGTAGTTTGTTAACTTGTTCTGTCACTGACCTCTATAAAAATTTAAAGTTTTGGTAAAGGAATTCCTTATATGTTTCGCCTCTGTTTCCAAAACACACTGCAGAAATTCCAGCAGCTTAGGCACAAAGGTAAAGTTTTCCCTCTGTGTCTGTATCCAAGGGATATCTGTCATTTGTACGATTTACAAAGGGACTGACTTTATGTTTGAAACAACAAGTATTTGGATTCAGTTCCATGCCGTATGAACGTCTTGGTACACATTTAATATAGACCACTGAGAATTCTAGAGAGCTTGCTCATATTTTATCTGTCACCAAAACAGACATAAGAAACTTAATAAGGCATACCTAGGCATAGATTTGGTTTCTTACTCAAACACAAGCTCAAACAGAAGCGATAGATGTCATGCAGAAATTACTGCCTCAATTCAGCAGCCAGTGTTATCCCAGAAATCAGAGCTGGAGACTGCAATAGTCATTTCTGCCCTTAAAGTCCTTCTGCCTGTTAATTTTTATCCCAATTACATGGGAGTGATTCTCTAAAAGACGACTGAATTACTCTCTGCATACATCTGATGGTAAAAATTAGAATAGTCCCTACCCTGCCAGTCTCCAGGGAAGGCTTAACAGACTGCCAGCTTCAACCACACAGGTGTTAAATCCACCCTTTTCTTAAAAGTCATTCCTAGTTCTCCCTTTAAGCATCAGAACAGACCCTCCTTTATTACCTTGTGCTAATTCCTTCAGTTTTACTTACCAGGTACAGCTCGGAGAGCTGCTATCTCAGTTGTCATCGCTGATAAGGGACTGCTACCTCCCAGTGTTTGGGTGCTGCTGGGTGAGACGCTCCGTGCGTGGCGCCGTTCCCAGCATCAGCCTCCTCTGCTGGTACCAGGGAGCAGCCTATCGATCCTCCCGGCTCAGTGCAAAGCCCCGCTGGTTGCTAAAAGCCTCCGAGTGAGGTATTAGTTGTTCGGACTCCATTTTTTTCACTGAGAATAATGAGTTCATGCTTTTCCATGTAGTAGCTATGAACTCGGGAAGAGTTAAGGCAGTTTAGTGTACGCTTGCGCTATTGGAGCAGCTAATTTTTAAACCACATAGATTCGTTTTTTATTTGATGTGAATGTACAAGGGCACGTAAGCCACAATGGTTATGCTTTACAAATCTAGAATACAAGTCAGGACAGAAGGAATAAAAGAAAAAAGCTAATATCAAGGGGAAAAGGATGCTAAGTCAATGCAGGTCTCTGCAGCTATTACAAATCAGACCCTATCTCACAGTCCTTAGGCAAGATTGCCACTGACAGCTGAAAAGAGGAGCGGAAGAGTCAGTTGTGTCCTGTCTTACAGCTGTTCTCCTAAGCCCCACATCAGCTGTTCTCTCTACCATCCATTAAAACCAGCTTCAGACAGGCACAACAGCAGTGCTCGAACCCCAGAACTGAACAGTGCACAAGTGATGCGGGAAGCCAACAGTGCAATTTCACGAGTCGTGCCTGCTCTCGTACTTTTTCCCCATCACATTTCTTAGTGATGTTGCCCAGCCATTGTAACACCGGACAATCAAAATGAATTACTAATAGGTTGTGGGTTTTTTTCCATATCATCTTTTTGGACACATGATGCTACATAATGGTGCAGAAACAAGAATTTTGCCATGTCCTTAATGTAGATGAGAACCCCATCAGGGATGGCCTATGCATACATTGCTTCAGTGCAAGGATGTGGCTTGGACATCCATTCCAGGCCCAGGTTCTTGTGATTTTGTTTCCTCAGGAAGCAGAAATATTAGGAGACTTTCTGAAATCTCCAGGTTAAACATACAAGGGCAGGTGACAAGTGGATCTACAGGTGAAATTACAGGTGAAGGAGGCAGATTGGGAGAAATGTCTAGTCACGTGGCTCCCTGTGCTTTCTCTTCATTTAGGAATGCCTTTTTCATATAAGCTAGACAGACTTGGCTCTCTCCAAATTCAATTCTGCTAACATGCTTATGTTGGGAAGGCAGTGTCACAGAGAAATGATTCAGCTTTGGGTGAAGGAGTGGAGAGAGAGAGAAAAGGTGGGGGGAACCTTAAGTAACAGGCTCCTTTTAAAAGGAAAATTGGTGGGTCATTTTTCTTTTTTTTAAACAAATCTGCCATTGTTGAGACTTAAGAAATTAGCTTGTAACCAGGTAGGCTGTCAACAGGCAAATATCCTATGGCTTATGGATCACAAGATACACACAGCCAGACCTTATTATAGTTATCCTCCAGATCAAAGGGTTTTCACATAAATGGGCTGCAGTCTACCATAGCAGGGAGCTGCTGCAGGCCTTCGGGATTTTACTTCTTTAAACTTTTAGTGATTACATAATTGTTTTTTGTAACTGGAGCTCAAAGCACTGTATGTAGCTAATGAGCAGGTAGAAGGAAGAAAACAGTTGAAAAGCAAAGTCTTGACAAACAGCTGTGGCAATAAGTGTCAGTCCTAACCTAAAAGGGTAAATCCCCTTATGAAACAGACATTTAATCCTTTACAATTTTTAATTAAAAATCTACCAAGAAGCCTATAATACTTTCTTAAGATTTTGTCGGGGGGG
>VXBL01002613.1:811383-884868 GCA_013400195.1 Aramus guarauna
GGGGTCCAGCTGCTGCCGGCGGGGCGGGGCGGGCCGGGCACAGGTGCGGGCATGGGCAGCCCAGCGGGAGGTGGATTTTTTTTATTTTATTTTTTTATTTATTTATTTCCTACCCCTGTGCGCTCCGCAGCCGTATTGATGTGCATCACCGGTCTGCACCGCTGCCATGTCTCTCCCCTCTGATGAATAACCGCGGGGGCACGGCGCAGCGCTCGCCTGTGTCAGCTGGGCAGGTACTCGGGGAGAGAAAGTGAACGCCAGTGTGGTTACAGGGAACAACATTTCTTTGTTCTGGAGTTTGGTGGTTTGGGGTTTTTTTGTGTGGGGTTTTTTTTTTTTTTTTTGGTTGTTGTTCATGAGCTGTGGGGCACGATTGCTTTGGAAACAATCAGTGAAACTGCATGTTGTTGCAGGTATGCCTTCATGTTTTATTCTTTACAGTCCTAGGTGACTAGAGAGCCAAAAAGGAGTTTGTTTGAAAAGCCAAGATCCTGGTCCCAGCTCAGACATTGATTCAGCTAGCTAAATGATTTTTATTTCTCAGCTATAGCTCCAATATTTGTGATTTGGGACAATAACTGTTGTCGCAAAAGGAGTGCTGTGAGGAATACTTGTTTGTACTTTGTTAGCAGCTGTGTTAAATATTATTCCCTGAGCCCAGCTATCAAGATTTCAAGCACAGACAGGCAGAGATAGACAGAAAGACAGATGTTTGCCATTTGGGCACTTTCCTTTCTTTTCCTGTCTCACCAGCTCCTCATTCTTCTATAATCACATAACAGCTCTAAAACTAGCAGCCTGCTTCAGGAGAAATGTTGCTGTTCCACCTATTCAAAACAATGTTGTAAAACAGGAGTGTTACTCTCACACCTTGCAGTTGTTCATCTTTGCTATCTCTACCATTAGAAAGAAAAAGCAACTGTTGGAGTAATCACCCCTCTGGCTGTATCTCCCTTGAACAGCCCATCCTTGCTGCAAAATAGCATCTCCCACTCTCAAGAACAAGAGTCTTTTAGCCAGCCTTAGGGGTAATGCCCAATCAAGACTCCTTTGCCACTGAAAAACTCTGATGTTTAAGGGACTCTGTAGGTGCACAGGAGGAAGTCAGCCATAGAAGACAAGGACAAAACATATCCAGGAACCTGGTCGCCACAGAAGGACTCACTGGAGCACCTCGAAAGAGCTAAGCGTCAGTCTAGTGTAGCTCAAGAAAGAAAATACTCCAAATAGCAGAAATCTCAGAGCCAACTGGTTGTAAGTGACAGTCTTTGGATCAGATCTCAATCTGGCAGGTAGGTTAGCAGCTGAGAGTGGGAGAACCTTTCCTGTTTCAGCCCAGAATATTTTATACAACAGAGGAACATGAGTTTCCTCCATCTGATCTCTTCTGAACAAAGCGTAGAGGAAGGCTGGATTTGGATGTATGTTCACTGACTAGATAAAAGGGATGAAAGTTTCCCTGCAGAAACCGAACTGTCAAAATGGCATTGAGCAGGCAGGCTGAGCACAGAGATCCCGCTCATATCTTCTCTGACCTTACTGTTTACTACTGGAATTGAAACAGAATTCAGAAGCAAATCATATGTCATGCCTAGGGACTGCAGAAATAGGAGCAAATATCCTATAGAGATCTATCTACATCCTATAAAGATCTATGTAGCATTTAGTTTCCCTCTGGTTGCCTTATTCCCTCCCTTTTGATCTCTGATCTACTGCCCATTTCCCAAGCCTAACGCCAACTGGTTTTAACTGAAGCCATTTACTTTTTATGTTTATGGATAAAAAGGGTCATTTCACAACTATCTGCAGAAAATATCAACACAAAAGCTATGTTCAGGCTGCCGAAGCTGGCCTCTGTGCTGCCTCTGAGCTCACCTCCTTAGGACAACCAGGATGCCAGGACCACCTCCATACCAGGAACACCAGCAGGAGGACATTACCACAGTACAAGCACCTGATTACATTCAGTCTTTCAAGCACCAGACTTTCTTCAGTGAGCATTCACCCCTTCTTTCACGTCATACCCTGATGCAGAAAAGCCTTCCCTCTTCCAGGCTTAAGCAAGCTGCGTCATTTCAAATCCCATCTCAAGATCTCATCTCTGAATATTCACTACTCACAACCCAGGTTCCCTCCTTAATCCTCATTCTCCCCCAGATTCTTACATACAGGTTGATTTGTGAGTGTCGACTAAAGCCTTGGTAGCTGGGAAGAATGGCTTCCTTGTGAAGCACTTGGAATTTTGCTCAGGATTTGATATAGTCTACTGGGTCTTAGAGTCAAAGTATTTGTCCTTCAGGAGCATCTTTAGAAGCTAGACAGGAGTTACCCTTAAGCAGGGAAGGTTTAGCATCATCCAAAGGGAATTAATGTTGTCAATGACAGAGAAGTTTATATTCCCCTTTCATTATGAACCCTGCAGGCGTGGCCTACAGCATCAGTTGCAGAAATCACATAGGCTACAGAAAACATCTTTGTCTGTATAACTTGCAATCAAACACATTAGAAAATGCTGAGAGTGGGAGAGCAGTTCATTTAGCGGATCTGCCATCCTGATACCTACACGGATTCAGGTTAATGGTTAAACCAGTTAATGCACTTATACTTAACCATATAAAATACTGATATCTTTTGAAAACAAACTATTTTTTTCTTCACAGAACAACCTCATTAGAACAAGAATGGTCCCATATCTCTCATACTTTGAAACAATGGGGAATTTCCACTTGTCAAAGTATAAAGGTGTTTGGAGGGTTTTTTTAATCCAGTTTCATTAAGGAATATGAAGACTGAGCCATGCATTTTTCTTGCTCATCTCTGCTGTGTAAGGCACAGCAAGTTTGTTCTTCTGTGCTTGCAGCTCCACTGGCCAGGGAAGCCCCGCACAATAGATTCACTGTTTTCATGGCATTATCAGTGAAGCAACAGTCCTGCTGCCACATTTTGCACACACCTCGGCAATGCAAGACGGGGAGTACCACATTCAGATATCAGTAAATTTTAGTGTAACCCCAGACATTAAGTGAGCTACTATTTTTATTAACATTGCAAGCAGAACAGGGCTGTCACTGTAAAATATCATTAACAACTAGGAACCACCATGACTTCAGTTCAAGTCTCGGCATCAAGTTTACAGTTTTTGTTGTTCTAAGAAGAGCTGTTAAATATAGAATGAAATACTTTCTGCAAAGTGTAATTCACTTTTTAGATATAATGCTGAAGGCACCTACAGTTTCCTTGAAAAACAAAACAGGAAAAAAACCCCAAACCCCTGTAGAATTACATAAGCCAAAATACACGTTTCACTGACAGACACTGCTTTAATCTTTTGCATGGCTCTACTTGACAAATACCTCAATCCATACCAAACAATTTAGTTTAACTAGGTACGAATGTTTTTATTTGTGACAGCCCCTAAAGCTGCTCAAAGATCAGAAACTATCACACAGGTTTTTGATTTAAGGCCTCTGCTATAGTCAAGTTTTCCAATGGGAACGCAATAGGTGGCATCTGAGATGAAATGGTTTTTAGCTAAATCTCATGAGCTCACAAACTATAGGACAGGAGAAGGGCAAAGAATTTGAACAGTAAATCAGTAAAATTCATCTTTCCAAGAGAGCAGATCCAAGACAGGAAAAATGTATTTGAAGGCTCTAGGACAGTTGTTAGAAACAGTACAGGACTCCAAGAAAGCACATGCAACGTGGGTGTCCTGCACAAAGGATCAGGAGTCAAGTGCTGCGAAACACAGTACGCACACCAAGGGTTCTCATTCAAAAAGGCACAAGGAGAAAAACCACCCTGCCAGACTCAGCAGACGAGCTGCAGTCTGCAAGGTGCTGCAGAGACCGTTATTTGTGCAGAAAATCCCTCCCTTTCCATGTCACAGCAACGTCTAAATACAGACTGTTAATAGGTAGGATCAAAGAGAAAACCTGAATAGCAGAGCAGGAAAACATAAGTCTTAAAAGCACCTAAGGCTGCCTTGTTAATAAGTTATTTGCAGCTACATTCTGGGGTATGTGAGAAGAATTTCTCACACCCAGAGACCTGTTCAGACCTATGTCTAGGTATTAGAGTTGAAATTACTATGCATTACTATGAAATTAAATGGGACTAGGCACAGGGGTGTGTGTGGAAGTTTCCATCCATATTCTACTCTATCAGGAATGCTGTGACAGAAAACCTTCAAGTCCCCAGAAACATGGTGCGCAGAGAAGCCTCTAGGGCAGGATGGAGGAGGCAGAAGGCATGTTTCATATTCTTAGACTCAAATACCCACAAATATGCCAAAAATTATTTCTGCGCTCAGTAGACAGCAAACGCACAACAAGGTTGGCTTTGCAGCACCCACATATACATTTACACACGTAGGTTAGCTCTACCCTTTGCTCAGATGTGGAACAGCTGTATGGGCAGGAACAGAACAAGCTCTAATCCCATGCCAAACCCCTTGTCCCAGCATCATCCCAGCTATTGTTATCCTTCCCATCTGGATCAAAGTTGAAGTGGGAATATCTACTCAGTGGCCATCTAATCTCCTACTTCCAGAGTCGACATTAGTTCCAACTTCCCCAAACTTGGACAGAAAGCCAAGCAATAATCACTCCTCTCCAGAAGCACCACCCCACCCATAAGAAAGCGATAACAATCAGCAAGACAATTTAAAAAATAGAGAGTAGTTTTATCACTGTGGCCATGCAGAGGTTTGCTAGCATCAGCAGACAGACAAATGTGCCTTTTCCGTAAGATACAGAACCGCATTTGCCACTCTGGCCACAGAAGCTTAAACTGAATTAGCAGCAAGCAGAACAGCTGATGCATCCAAGATGATGATACAGGTTTTTCTCTGAGTTTACAGGTATGAATCTGGAAAGAGTCAATAGTTACTGAAAATCCTTTTCTCCCCAGTAACTATTTGGATACATTTGTTAAATAAGTTGCAAGTGCTAATGGATCACAAATTCTGTTAACTAATGAAAAAAAAAAAAAAATTAAAAAAATCTAATCACAAAGGTGGTATCCTTCAGCCAGGCTCCATTTGCTACAGCAGGGTAGAAAAGAGAAGCTTGTGTTGGCCAAGTCTACACTGTACTTTTATATACATAAAGAACATAAGTCTTAAGCACTGTTAAGCTGGAACATTTTATTCTAAGTTTGCTGCAAACATTTAATCCTGATTCTGCAATTTTGCCAGATACTTAGCAAGACTGAGCAGCATTTATTTACCAGGAGCTCCTAAACTCCATGCAACCTCCACAGCAAGTTCTGCCCAGCGCAGAAAGAGTTACAGAACTAGATTAGAAAAAGGAAGTATTAAATATTGAAGTGTTTTGGGAAGAATGTAAATGTACATAGTAGCTATTCAGAAAACCAATTTTAAGGTGAAGCATGCGTTAAAATTAAACAGTGACTACTACTTTATTACCACAAGCATTCATTTCAGTGCACTTGTAGGATACTAATTTCACACATGGTTGGACATAAATACTAACCTGTTTTCCATTTCACCAGTATAAATTAGTGTGAGAAAAAAGTTTCTTCCTGGGATAAAAGAAAAATAGTGGTGTTGTATGCAAAAATAAAAACAATGTGAGCTCAGTTTATTTTTCTTTTTTTTATAAAAAGTTAGAAAATGAAATGATTGGATCTCTAAATTCATTAAAGTACTTAGGTTTGGATTCTCCTAAGAAGCCCTAGTAAACCTAAAATTAATCAGCTACACATTAAATGTATCCTTAGGACATCAAATGATTCATGCATTCTTACTGAATCGGGTGGTGTCATCTTTGACAACCTTTCAAAATCCCCTAGAGCGCCTTACCACAAACTACTCTATACGCACAAATCCTGCCAGCAATCTTTATGGACCCTATACCTGGCAGATCTTTAATCTGCTTAGTGCTTTACAATATCTATAACACAGAAAACATATATTGTAATGTTCACACCAGACTCCACTCAGTAATCGGAATGTCTTTTCTTGAATTACCCAAATGAATAAGGTTAATCAAATAAATTTTGTTTTGTTTTTAAGTGAACATCACAGTATTGCTCATGTAACAAATTTGGATAAGTCTTCTCTGCAGAGCCTTACATGAGGAATTGTCACAAGATGCCCCTCAGTTGTTTTTTTGTGGCAGTTTGGATTTTGGTTTGATTTTGTTGGTTTTTTTTTTAAACAAATTAGTGTTACTGAAGGCAGGAATCAGTAAATCACTGAGGCCAAATCTGATGTACCGGAGTGATTCAGTGACTTTGAGTTTTCATCCCCACTCCTGCAAGCACACAAAGCCATTCTTTCCACTAGATCTCAGGGGCAGTCATAACTCTTCCTGACACCAGGAGCAGGGGTTGGATATTCAGCATCTCCCTGCTTTCCAGTAACTATTTCTCTCCAGAGAGCTTTAAGAGTCTTGCTGAGCAGATCTCCTCTTCTACCACTTTCCCCAGATATCTTTTCAGCCTGGCTTACAGCTATGGCTGGAGAGTTTCCAAATGTTCTCCTTCATTTATTGTCCTTTTGGCTTTTTCTTTTCCACCTAATAGCAGGTCTCCTTTCTCTGCTGCCTATAAACAGAGGTTCATGAGGATGGAAAGCAGCTCCAGCTTCCTCCCAGTATTGCTTGCTACAGGCAAGTGTGAAGGAGAGAAGGTATGGGGTATTGGGAGTACAAGAGAAGCACACGTGACTGCAACCAAAGACTAGTAACTAGGTTAGGAGGAAGATGTGTCCAACCAGTCACATCCTTGTGCTTCCCCCCCACCCCAGGGCTGAAGGCCATCCTTCCACCCCACTGTGCAATGATTACAGACCTGGCACTTAGCTGCTTGCAGTGGTACTTCAGATCTCACACAGCTCAAAGCCCAGCTTAACTCTGAACTTTAAAAGTAGGTCTCTACTGCCACCACATCTTGCTCAAGGTATCTTACACTTCCCATGCTTTAAAAGGTCAGGGATGGATTCCCATGGTTCACAAGGAGACCTAGACAGAGATGATAATGTGCATATGGTATACTGGAGATTCCTCATGAGGTTTGTGCCAGTTCTGACACTGCAGATATAAATGGTTTTCACCCTACAAGAGCTGCTTCAGTGGCAGAACATTCAAGGAAGAACCTCAGCACCAGAGAGAGGCCCAAAAGCCCCTGTATAATTTGGGTTTTCAGCTCAAATTTCCACTTTGATATTTGTATTTTAGTTCCAGTGCTGATGGGACCAAGATTCACGCAGAAGTAAAGATCTTGTGTGCTAAGAGCTTAGGAGGAGATAAAATTAGGAACCAGATGGGAAGTCACAGCTGATACTGTTCTGCAGAAGTGACAAGACAGTATCTGAAGATACTATTTGCAAAACAATATTGTTCTTAGCCACTGTGACACTTGATCTGAGAGGGAGGTCATTCACGTGACAGCAGGTGAGGCTCACATACTTCCTGCAGTAGAAGAGCTGTCTTCTGGGTAGGTATTTCTACAGCCCCATCTATCAGTCTGATAGAGCCTGGTATCAAAATTGCCCTCCAGGGAAGCTGTGCTATAAATTCCTAAGGACCACACATGATTCTGAATATCTTTGAAAACATAATGCCTCACAGCTGCTGGAGCTGAAGTACTGCCTTCCTTCAAGGGGTAAACCTTCAGTGGTCATCTGGATCTGTTTAGAAACACTGATATCTGCTCAAAGGAAGCTCTCTGTATCGTTATGACTGATATAAGGAATCTAGAAACTGTACACAAGTACCAACCATCTTCCCTTCTTTGACTATGTCATGTCAGCTCTTCCTTGTACTCTGGTGAACATCTGGAAGAGACCAAACCCATGCTATGCTATGTTAGCACAATTTCTTGCACAGACAGCACTAGGCAGCTCACGCTCCAGAGCTGCAAGAGGTCGGAGCAATGGGCCACAGGCCATCTGGCTACCAAGATCCAGCATCTTTGGACTAAGCCTCTCTTGTCCTGGTAGAACAAGGTTTTTTACCAGCAGACCTGGTGTATAACACAGACAGAAGTCTGCAAAGACCTTCATAAACTGTCTTGTCAGTGATTAGAGAAAGTGTAACTTATTTCATCAGGATTCCATTTCTTGGGTAGAGCTGTCTGGGGCAGCAGCAGGGAGCTCAGGATACCAAATAAATACCCAGAAAGAGAAGGCTGGGCAACCTTTCCTGTTTCAGTGCAAGGCAAAGTTGGGCTAATATCAGTTTTTAACATCTAATAAATTTGCTGTAACACATAGCTTTGGTAAAACTGACTGAAACAATTCTGCTAGAAATAGCAAGAAAGAATTCAGAATGTTTTTTCTTTAAAAATCTGACATTTTGATTCTCTATCTGAAAATGTGGGGTTTTTTGCTTCAGAGACATTTGTTTTAAATGGTTGGCATTAAAGACAAGCCAAGTATCCTGAAAGTGAAACAAATAAAAAAAAAATGCCTGTGCAGCTCAAGCAGTTATGGCTACTGGGAAAACTCTGAACCTGTGTGCATACATGCAGTACATGCTCAGTGATATCCAGCCTGGGATGTAGCCAAAGAAAAAATATTTTTACTCCAGTGCCAAGGCCAGAACAACAAATATATGTTAGGTAGAAACAAATATTGGGAGTAAGGATTCTTAGATTCAAATCCAAGGTTTCTTTGTGCTGTGAACTGTGACCTTCCAGAGAACAATTACCCCTCTAAATAATAATTAACCTATCTGAAACAGGGCTATAGTGTATTCTTACCTTCCGGGAAAGGCTACATTCATTACAGTTCAGTGAAATATTCTTATATCTACAGCTGAATGACACACTACTTCAGGCTGAATTTTATTCCTATGAGAAGCCTTGGTGGATCCTTTGCACAGAGGTGAGTTCCACATTCCCATTTATGGTGGGTGTTGTAGAGCTACAGCAGGATATTTTGGTGCCCAAAAGACACGCATACCCCCTTCAGCTTCCTTTTACTCCTCCCACGGGGCACTGCAAGCACGATCTGGGTCACAGCCACAGTGGTCCGCATTTGCTCACAGGAGCGACACCCAAAAACTCACGACCCCTGCTCCAAGTCTGATGTTCTGCACGTGCTAAATAATACCGACTGCAAGTTCTGCCAGGAGAAGCTTTTATCTCAAAGATAAATCTCTTCATCACTTATAAAATTGAACAGCGCAACATGACAAATGAATTTAAGATGCAAATGTCAATATTGTAAACATACGTGGCTTTCCTAGGCAACAGAAGTAAACACTGCAGCCATTATTATAATTCATGCAGTCAAATATCATTTGAAATCCATGAATTCATATTTGTTTATATGTAATGGCATTTTAATCCTTTTATTTTAATCTCTTGCCAAGGCTGTCCTTCCTGCTCCCTTTATATACATGGGTATGTACATGCATATTTGGGCTCATTCTCCCCCAGGAGGTGGAAAGGAAGGTTTCACACACACTTCTTTTATATATATATATAATTTTTTTTAAAGCATGGGGAACCAAATTAAAAATAATTTTGGCAATGAAGATTAAAGTTCTTTACTAAATATTTTTCTTTATTTACCAATGGTTATTGGCTTGTCTAACCTATCAGACTATATAGGTTTGTACCTGCAACACTGGCACAACAACAGCATTTAGTTTTAGTCAGAAATGTACATAAGTGTCATAAGTCTACTATTGACTTTAACCATTGAACTGGAGTAAAGTCCCAGGCCCGGTGAAATTAAAAGCAAAAGTCCCTCTACATCAAGGAGACCAGATTTCATCCAAATACTTTTCAGTCTGATCGGTATAAGATGTTTTTATTGCTGAAAATCCCAGGTTCAAATACTACTAACCAACACAGCTCATCATCCATTTAGATTATAAAACTGGAACTAATCTTAGAAAGTTTAACCAGGAACAATTTCTCTTACTTGAATGAATATCAACATTTGTTACATTATATATGTTTTTAGTAAAGGGTATTGTTCAGAAAATTATCCTTCCACCTTGTACTAATGTGCTCCAGGATCACCCCCACTGCTTGATTCTGCATCAGTTATTAAACCTTCCTTTATCCATGATAACAGCAAGTTCTTACACTTGAAAAGCTGCAGCTAATTCAGAATTCATCAGTGCACATAGGCACATAAACATAAGTTTAAATTATTTCCCCCCAATGTATTATCATGTGTTTATCTTCACTGAATTTCATTTGCCATCATATTGCCCAATCATCCAGTTTTATTAAATCCCCCTAGACATCCTCCCATTCCTCCATACTTTCTTGCTTGGTTTCATCACCCCATTATTCAACTAATCTTCTAGATCATTATGAAGTGTATCGAAAGTTATAGTCTCTACACTACAAAGTGATTATTCTTAAGATTGAATTGGATTTTGCTGTGATAATTTTAGCAGTGCAAGAAACACAATCATGACAGCATTAGAAAAAATACTCCAGAATACATCCCTAAAGAAAACAAAAGCTAGATGGACTTCCTATCATCACCAGGGACTCAGTGGTTTCTTGTTCCAGGCCCAATAGCACTTTCTGTGGTTTATGGTATGCTAACAAAACAGCACACTCTTAAAAGAGAGACTGATGCTTCCAACCCCTCCAGTGCAAGGGAGCTGAATATCCCCGCTGCTTCCGCAGTTCTGGTGTTTGCTTTAGTCCTCCTTGTACCTGGGAAGAGCACCATGAGCCTGATACTACTCACTGACATGTTCTCCTTCCTTCTAGGAGTTCTTGCCCTCTCTTGCAAACCCAAGCAGGGAGAGGGAGATAAGCGAGAAGGAAAAGAAGAGAGAAGGAAAGCATCACCACACTGGGATTATGCCAAGAGCCTGGCAGACAGGCACTCCGCTCCCATTACAGTTCTGTAGAAATTAAGTGCCAAAGAGCATGAAAACAATTTCAAAAATCCCTAAAGAAATGACTATATCTGCCACACTTTGCCAAGGCGTGGAGCTGCCTCCTTGCTATGTTATAGTTTTGTCCGTAACAGTGTGGGCAGACATTTTTAGACACTAACATCAGGCAGAGGAGCTACTGACTCAGAATCTGCTCTGAACTTTCAACTAACAGGAGTCAACTCCAAAGTCTCCCTCTGGAAAAGACTTTTCTGCAGCCTTTCAGAAACCTCCAGCTGAGCCAACCTGACATTGCTTTCTGTCCACTTCCCAACCACAGACACACACTTCTTTAGAGCCCAGTATAATTTTCATAGAAGTCAACAGAAAGATAGTT
This sequence comes from Aramus guarauna, assembly GCA_013400195.1. Lineage (NCBI taxonomy): Eukaryota > Metazoa > Chordata > Aves > Gruiformes > Aramidae > Aramus > Aramus guarauna. The sequence continues at coordinate 822,601 of VXBL01002613.1, forward strand.
CAAGCTGCAGGGCTGTCACTTAGTCATTTTGGAAATACTCTCAGCTAAAGCAAAATTGCCATTGGCCTTCTTCCAGATTTCAAACAGAGAAGAACTGCGGGGTTTGAGTCTCATTTGTAGTTTCTGAATCTTTAGGGCAATGCTTTCTGTTTCCCTGCAATTGGCAGTTTTCTACCCATGTTTTTAGAAATCTCATTTTCCCATCATCTTCTCTATTATCTTAATGAAAGACAAAGTATCTAAACAAAAAATGAAGTTGGGGGTTGATCAGTAAAACTCAACGACGGTGTGACAGAGTTGTCAGCAGAAGGTGGAAGGGCTTAATGACCTAGAATTTCCCACCCAGTCCTGTGCCCTTCTCTGCTTTCCAGTTACACTGGCCACAATGCAGAAACAGGGCAGCTCTGGTCAGGAGGAACACACTGAACACACAAAGATTTTTTTTTTTTTTTCTGCCTTAAAGTTATTTTGCCATTTATAAGATTTTAAATACTTCTATACTTTCATACATAAAGCCTCTGGGTGATTTGCATGTGTATGAGTGACTTTATGTGTGTGCATGCACACACATTCTTATACACACGCAGGAATCTCTGGATCTTGTAACAATTCTGCTATGGATTTGCAAAATGACCTCGAGCAATTCACGATTCTGTGCCTCTCTTTTATACTTCTGTAAGATGGTTATAGTGATACTTATTTGCCTCACAGGAGTGGCAAGGAGCCCTTGTTCCAGTTTATAGCGTTCAGAGATGCTCGAGGAATGCTAAAGAAAAGTGGAAAGTTAATTGGTTCATAAATTGTCAACCTCGTGGTTGACACTCTAGGTTAAAAATAGCTTTAATAAGTCAGTTCTTTTTGAATTAACACAGAAAAAGGAAATTACTTACGACAAGGTAGGAAGTTGGGGTTTTTTTGCTGAAATGTACCCAAACACTAATTAGTGTGTAAACATTTATTACAAACTACCACTCTTTGGAGACCTGCAAACAAACTTCAGTACAATCCTAACAAACACTTCAGCACAGTCTACTATGCACACATGACATATACTTTCTGTAACATATTACTGTAACACTAATTGCTTCAAGACATTATGATGTAATTACAACACCGTTATGGAGACAAAACAATGTTTCCATGGTTCTATCAAGACGGTGTTATGATACCAGAATGAAGCAATGTCAGTGTACACGTATGGAGGCAACGCTGGACTGTCAAAGTGAAATAAAAGGATGATCTGTGAATTGTAGATGAGCAACCTTTAACAAGAAAATGGAAGTGTCACCAACACACTTCTGCGAAGACGACATGATGTCCAAATTAAATAAAACAAAATCAGAGACATTCCATTTAAATCATGTTATGAACAAGAGCCATTGATGCATTTGTGATTCAGCTTTTTAAATGAGTCAGTTACAATAAATGACAATGTTTTGACAGTTCATCTTGAACGGCAAGAGGATCATCTGAGCTATGAGCCTTTTTTTTTTTTTTTTCCCCTCCTCTAATCACTTTCCAAAGAGATCGTAAAGTGCATCTCTAGTAAGAAGAGTGGTTTCATAAAGACAGCACTCTGGAGATCAATATTTATTCATTGTCAGTGACCACTAGAGAAAAGCTCTGCTCTTACATTTTTTTGCCTATAATGTCTCATTTTTACTGTAATATCTAGAGACCAAGCTAAGAACAGAGCCTTACCTTGCCATGTACTATCTAGATTGTATGTGCAGACAGTCCCTGGTTTGGAAGAGTTTGCAGCCTCAACAGCAGAACTCACTGGGAAGTTTCAATCTAAGTATTACATTTTAAGGAAAAATAGTCTTCCAAAACTCAAAATTTCCCCGGAGGAAAGTTCCAGATTTTTTTTCTTCTATTTTGTGATGGAAAAATCCAAATTTGTTTGTTTCTTTCTCTTGGGCCAAATTTCTGACCTCTCCATTTTTACCTAAGATTACTCCTGCAGCCCGAACTATATCCTGTGATATGTCACATCTCTGCCATAAATAAGCCACCCCATATTGCAGCAGCCAACCTGTTCAGAAATCGCAACCCATACAGGAGGAACTGCAGAAGCTGCAATTCAGACCAGCATTTAGGCACATTTCTGTTCTCAGCTGCATTGTCCAGACCTGTGCATCTGGAGAGGCATCGAACCTTACACTGGTGTGTGCAGCCACTGCAGCCTCCCACAAAAACTTCAGCTGACACATCAGTGCCAAACACATCCTCCTCCTCCTCCTCCTCTTCAAGAGGCTCTTTTGTGTAAGGAAATTTATTGTACTATACAGAAATCTTTCTCAAGCGAGCACCCAAAGGACTAGTGAAAATGGGTTACCCAGTAATGGCATTGATTTTTATTTGATCTGCAGTTAAAGTCCAGTCTGGGAAGGCTGATGTACATATTACAAATAGCCTGTAAGGCACATTGCACTGAACAGAAATCTTAAGACACATTCTGTATTAAAATGCCTTTTCCCAAATAATTTCCTAATTTTTCTGACTGCCTCCCATTTATGGGTCATTTGGTTGAACAAGGAGATGCTGAACCACCATCACCTCTCCCACTCCCATTTAGGTGTGCAGAGGATCCAGCGTGCACATACTGTAACCTCACAATTTCCATGGCAACACCAGAAGGGTCTTGTTAGCCACAGGTAGCACAAACACTCAAAAAGGTTTTAAACCATTCTGCAAGCCTCAAAAGGACGGTGCCAAATACACTGACTATAATTTAGAATTCCTGATAAGAGCATAATTTTAAGGTAGCAATTGAAAAAGGAAATCTCTTTCGGGTAGAAAGAACATTTCTGTTCAGCTCATCCAACTGTACTGTAAGACAACTCCCTAAGCAAAATTTTCTGTTTCTTATAAAATAAAGTATTACTTTAATAGTTAACAGGAATCAGGAGGTAAACTTTACTAAAGAAAAGACCACATCATTTCATCTAGATAATTGTTGTTTTTCTATATATATGCTATAGAAAGCTATAGCACAACTGACAGCCACAGAGAAGTAGAGCAGGAATGATGCTATTGCTCCCTCTACTGTAAATATTCATTATTTCTTATTACAGGTGATACAATCCAAGTCATTACAAAGTATTCAACTAATCAAAAAAAGGCAACAAAAATCCCCATGTTTTCAGAATGGCATAACCAAATTATTATGTTCCCTAGCAATGCAGTGGAAAGAATATACAATGAAACAAGATGTCTTTTTTAAAAAAAAACCAAAATCACACGACAAAACAAACGTATAAAAACCCAGCAAGGTATCTATAGGTTTTAATTCTAGCTGCAGTCATAGGTAAGTATTAAATGGATAGTTGCATCCACTACCTTAAAAAAATAAACACATGAGCAAACCTTTCTGCCACTGATCACGCTCTTGCTTCCTAGTGGCAAAGGGAAACCAGAAATAAGAAGTGCCCAGTGAAAGGTATTTTGACCTTCTGAACAGCCTCCCATTACGAACACCGGCACTGAGGAATTCAGGGAATTAATCAGGGAGAGTGGAAAATAAACAAGAAGGTGATTCATACCGAGATTTACTGGGCTGAACTCTACGTGCATGGGGAAAGCAGATTATTGAATAACCTACAGCCTTCCGTTACCAGAACTGCCTTATTTCTCAACTCAGCAACTAAACGCATTCATTGCTGAGGTGCCAGGTTTACACAGAAAGTCTTCAAACAAACTCTGATCTTCTGTCAAAGACCAAAGAGGCTGAACATAGTTTTATCCAAACCATCTAAAAATAGATCACTGTTGAGCAGAGGACAGAAAGAAGTTGCCTCAGCACCAAATTGCTCTCTTCAGAGGCTTTATTCCTTTGCAACTAGAGATTTGTAATTTAAGAAAAAAGCCTCTTCCATCTTTTCTGCAATATTATAGTAATGGAGAATGAGAACGTAGCCGCTAGATTTTTAGTACAAAATTCCTGCTCGGAGGGAATTTAAAATTGCGTTCCCTCTGTCTCGGTCCCTGCTATGGCTCAAAGCAATCAGCAGCCAGGGGAGCCCAGCAAAGAAGGGGCCGAGGGCAGGCAGGCACGGGAACATAACCGTGTCCTGGCTGGCATTTGCACAGACAGCATCATCTTTGACAAAGATCCCCAAGATCCACAGAACAGAGAAGATTCATACACCTTCAAATTTCCCAGCTATTTAGAGAGCAATTTGAAAGTTAATTGGCCTTTTTCTAAAATATTTCTTTACAGGAAGGAATGAGATAACTCTCATTCTCTACTAATTTTAATTACACAGGGTAAGGCTCTTCAGCCGATTTGTTTTAACACGTTCTCCTCTTCAGTGTGGACAAAGCTCCTCTTCTCGTTTTACCACCAGTTGAAATCAATAGAAAAATCCTCACCAATTTCACTGAGCTATGGATCAGATCTTTGCACTCTGCAGCCTTCAAGGATCTGAAATTGTGATGGTATTTTAACATTCAGATTTTTTTTCTTTTGTGCAAGAAAGCATGTGTCAGGCGCTTTGGGGAGTGTGTTTCAAGTGTCTTATTCATTCCCTGCTCTGCTGCTTGAGGAAGCATATGGGTCTTTGTGTTGGAAGTCCCATAAATCTGCATTAGTTTAAAATATATGAATGTGAATCGTTAGCCTAAGATTTCAGAGCTAGTGAAAGAGAACACAAGTTCAATATCACTTCTAAGAATTTCTGGATTTGACATCATCATGGCTGAGAATAAGAAACACCAGAGCTGTATATTTAAAGTGTGTCACTGGCCACTCTTAGGACAGATTTTTCTAGGGATAAAAACTTCTTTTAGAGTTCACAAACATTTTTTTTCCTCTTTTGAGTCTTCATGGACAAATAGCTTGTGAAGATAACATACTCAAAATAGCAGCACCATCACTTGAATCTAATTAGAACCATTTGTCAGAAACATATTTTAAAATTCAATGAGACCTGTACAGCCAGCCCTGAGTTCAAACTACAATTATCCTGCCCTGCATATAATTAGAGTCACAGGGATTAATGAGCACATACAATTACACATTTTTTTCCTCCACCCAGTTTTTTCTTTTCATTTTAGAGGAGGAAGGAAATAAGTCATCAAGGAAGAAGCTAAAAAATAAAATTAAAGAAAAAGTTGTGTTCACACTAAAGTGAAAAGCATCTGCAGAGAATAAAGGGAAGTTTGGGTGTGAAAGAAAGACTTGGCAAAGTATGGAAATATTTGACAACTTTTACTTCTAAACTGTCTTCATGATGTAGCCAGAAAGATTTGGGACTGAGGTGTGTTTGTCTTTAGACACACAGATTATTGTCTTAAGTTAGCCTTGAAAGAGCTAGATGTTTAACCACTGACTGAATTAACAAAACCCACTTATTTCAAGTAAAGAGAAAACACACATTAAAATACAAGGAGGCAAGATAAACTTCATACTTAACATGCACTTCCTTTCCACTTTGTTTATTCCTTATCTAAAGGCAGGAAAAAATTAAAGTGAAATGTAATGCCAAAGGGGCTTTTCACTACCTTAACACTCCTCCTGCTTCAGGCTTTTACCAAACCCTCACAGCAAAGCCCTTGCTCTACCTTGGATCACAAGGGACAAAACAGCTAGAAAATAGTGAGTTCCTACTAAAACCTCTCTTCCCGACCATAATTTATTAACTCACCTGACATTTCGCCCATGGTAGATTAAAGGTGAGGCAGCACTGGGCTGCTCCAGCTGCTCCACATCACAGAGGATGAGCAGAACTAAAATGCAAAGATCCTATATCTTAAATCATGCTGCTATCGCAAAAAGAGCTATGGTCTATAAAGACAAGGAATATGTTTTATTAGTTCAGCAGATATAATTGAGAAACACCAGATATGCCTGTGGGTGCATAAGTTCTCCTTCAGGCCTTTCCAATACTTTTCCCTAAAAAGAGGTACACATTCCCCAAAATAGGTCTGTTTTCCCAGTAATACCATCTGACCCAATAAAATGTAGCACATTTTGCTGCACCATTTACTCTGCTTATCCCTTTAGGTTGGGTCATCACAGCTACAACACTGTAATGTTATGGCAAGATTGAATTCCACATTTGTTGTTAGCTTAGGAGTAGGTTGGGCAGGCACTTTCATAACTCAGAAATAGTTCTCATATAATAATCTTAAAAGATTTCCAGAGACAAAGAAGTCTGAGGTGATAAGAAAAGAAACCTCCACGTCAGGTATATGTCCAAAGCTCAGGACTCTGATTTAGTTATTACAACTGCTTTAATTCATAGGTGTTATGCCTTATCAAGGCTGTGTTTTCATGGCTTCATAGCCCTTCTCTTAACCTGATCCAAAGTTTGTCTTTTCACTAGCTTTTCATGNCTATGCCTTATCAAGACTGTGTGTTTTCATGGCTTCTTAACCTGATCCAAAGCTTGTCTTTTCACTAGCTTTTCATGGACTCTGGGTACAACTCAATTAATTAATCTGATTCAGTCAATAAAGAATTTATCTCTCATTGGCATCATACAACTTGCTTCACTTGCTTTTCCCTGAGGAGATGCTCCTTTAAAGCTTGATGAAGACTGAACCCACAGAACATAAAGTGGGGATATGCAGATTCCTTATGTTTTCATAGCTTTCCCCCACATACATAATACATGGTGCTTGCACAGTGTGGGCAGAGCTATCCTGCTGACCACTTGTCTTTACAACAAATGCCACTATTTGCTGTAAGAAATCCAACCACTTTTTGCAAAGCAAAAGGTGGAAAAAAGCAGACTCTGGCTGCAGCTAGGATAAATACTCCAAACAACAGCAGCATTATTTTTTTTAGTTCAATCAACAACAGCTTCCTTCCAATTTCTACTGCCAAGCTATTTCCTCCTGTGGTCGTTATGTTGTTATTTGTACAGTGATAGCGGCTTTACAGGAGAAGTAGAAGACACTGCTCCTTTTGCCAGTGTCAACAGGCAACAGGAGGACCACATCTCAGACCTGGGAGGACGGGCTCACACAAAGGGGCTTTGTCCAGGCACGTTCAATTGCCTTTCCAGTGCCAGAAGAGAAATCAGGCTCTCATTTTCAAATGATCCAAAAGAAAAAAGTGGCAAATAGCACAGGGCGGACAAAAGAAGGGCTGAGTTCTGTAATGACACAATTACATGATTTTCTAGTTTCACTGTGTGTTCAAATACATCAGCTGTTTTTCTAAATTAAAGCTGTGATTTAGTAGCCTTCCTGACTAGCAAATAACTGCTATATAGCAAGATTTGTCTGTTACTTACATTTCAGTATTAGACTCTATCCTTTTCCCTTGTTAGCAATTGCCTGCAATTGCTAAAATTTCTGGCTCCTTGCTTTTAAGCAGAAGCTGGTTTTGTCAATGCTTCTCTGCCAGCAGGGATCACCTGGGGCAGGACTCCAGCTTGTGCCCCTTTGACCACTTCATCTTCAAAGTGAAGGAATTGCCCCACTGGGGTGGTCTTTCTCTCCCACACCACATGGCTCTGCACCAGGGCACCCCAGGGCTCCTCTCTCAGCGCTGCATCTACCTCCCATCGCCCCACAGCAACCTGCACCCCAGGCACCACCCTGGTCTACCTCTTCCACCATGCCCCACTTTAACCCCTAACTTTCCTTCTAGGGAATTGTAATTTAGGTTTAATACAAAACTTTATACAGAATTATATTTTGTTTCATCTTGTTTAGGCAAAGTTAGAAGACAGACTTTCTGGACTCAAAGGATTTGTTATCATAGTACCTGAGTTGGTAAAGAATTTCATTAAAATACTCTTCAAGGTCATGAAAAGGCAAGGTTTTATTTTATTTTCACTACAAAGTTTGTAGTCGTGTTGCATTTCTTCTTGCTTATGGAAGAGAAGCTCCAGAGTCTTTCTGAACCTTAATTACATTAAAATAACATGGTAAGCACGAAGCCATTCTAATTGGATCATTTACAATGCCACTTACTGAAATGAGCCCCGTGTCTAATTTGGGAAATAAACGAAGTGACACTTCAACACCAGTCATCTTCACTGTCCCAGAACATCTTTCCTCCACAGCATGGTAGAGCAAGAAACTCTTGTCTTGGCTGCAGAACTCTAGGAGTTTTGAAAATGGGCAAGAAAGAGTCATACTGGGCAAGATGTGGGACAGCAGGGACACTTAAACTTTAGAAAAAGATACTGTAGAGCAGGGAGTTGAAAACACAATATCCTGCCTACAGGCTTTCATGCACAGTATACAAAACCTGTGGATAAGGTCCCAGGCTTAAGCCCTGATTGCAAGAAGATGACAGCAGCAAAGGGGTCACTGATGCCTATAACCAGCAGGATTGAACCCCAGATTACACTTACAGAGCACTTCCATTTCGTTACCACTTCCATTTGGGAAGCCCTTGTAAAACTCCCCAGCTACTGCTCCCTCCTGGGCAGAAGGTGGCCAGAAGCCTTGGCTTTTTGATGCTCAGCCTCAGTTGCCACATGCCCATCTCAACATGTTCTAGAAGCTTGCTACAGCATGCAATAGTGCACTAGAACATGTGACAAGTTTCCATATACTTTCTGTTTTCCTAATGCTGTTTAAGCAGGACCCATTTCAGAGTTCTTGTACATTCATGCATCTGCACAGGAGACCTCATGATTTGAGACAGGCACATGACAACTGGAGGTGAGCACAAACAGGGGTCAAAAGGAGAAAATTAGCAGGTTCTTTGCAAGGCAATGGCCATTATTTTTTTTCAGTCTGCCAGTGTATATCCATTAAATATTTTTGTCTGCCTGTTCTTTTTGTGATAGAGAATAACCACTGTTTGTCTGTCCTTGATTTTTGTGATATTCTTCTCTTCAACTACCTTTGTGCTACAAGCGAACACACATGTACAGATCTTCTACAAATTACTCTGCTGAGATTCCCACCACGTAAAAATAATTAGAGTCATCACTGGAGGGGAATAACACTGCCTGCACAGGCACATAAAGTCCTCCCATCTTATTGCCCATATTTACCACCAGAATAGTACGAGGGTTTTCCAAAGTAGAAGGCATCAGACTGTTAATTTCCATGTCCCTTTCAGGATACATGATTCTCCATTAGGTTTTTTTCCACTTTAATCAGTTTTCTTTTAAGTATCTCGAGCAACTAGGTATTCCCACGGAGCACATTCTGCTGACATTTCATTACATTGGGTTATGTTCAAAACTGAGTCACACCCTTAGAAGAAAGTCCTGTGGAGAGGCTAAAGAATCTGGATCAAAATTTAACAATACCACTGACTTTTTTTTTTACTACCTCTGAGGCCTTTCTGCAGCCTGCATGCCAGATAATGTATTCCATCAAATTTTCAGTATTTTGTGAGTGAGGCTGATTTCAGTGTTTCCCTGCTGATGTATCTTCCCTGACATATTTCCCTTGTTAGTGGACAGAACACTGTGGGGAGGGAGGGTGAAATGGAGGACTCTGCCATTTACATTAATGGCACTAAAACTGCAAATATTAATATTGTTATTCAGTTCACTGAAAACAGGCTGGAATCTCATCACTAATTAGGATTTAGTGAACAGAGCCTATTTTCATACAATACATTTTCTCTCTTAGCACTGTCTTTCTTTTCTCCAGAGAAAACACTGTGCCTATGCCTAATTTTTCTGGATTTTTTTTTCTTACTTTCATCATAGCAATTAGAGGGAGGGCAACCCTATTTTTCCCTGCCCGTGTTCTTGGTTTGGACCAAATCTAGAACAGGTGCTAAAAATCTTGATCATTTGTTGAGACAGTATGGGGATAAAACCTTCACAAAAGATTGTCACATAGTAGAGAATGTAGAAATAACTCTGCAAAATACAGTAGGAAAAAAAAAGTTGTAAGCAAAAGAAAACTAATGCATAGAAAGTGTTTTTGGTTATCATTTTCAGCATAAATATGCAAGGAATCTAAGGAAAATATGGATTCTTCTTCAGGATCCCATGATGAAGAGCCCAAATCTCTCCACTACCTACAGAAAAAGATCAGCAACAAAAGCTGATACAGGAAAAAAACTAGTCAGAAAATGAGAAAGGTCACCGATTTTCTCCCATTCCCACCTGATGACTTTCCTGAAGGTCAACCCATTCACAGCTGAAGATTGTCATCCAGCCCCTGCCACCCAGCTCAAGTCGGATCATATTTACCAGGAGTTTCTCATTAATTTCTTGATTTCTCATTGATTTCTTGATTTGTAACTTAATGGTTTGAAAGAAATGTTTGTAAATATCATGTCAGGCAAAAAGAGGTCCAGCTGACCAGTATTCAAAGAACACTAAACTGATCAGTTGTGCTAATTACGTCCACCAGTTTGCTGAAGAGCCTCAGCTGAACATAATATTGAAAGTGTATTTCTCTTTGCACCAGTGTGAAAGGATTTCCAACACTTCTCTCAGAACAGCTGAAGCCAAAGCTATTACTGTTTTTATGCCACCATCCCTTGATATAAATGACAGCATGCTCCTCCATTTAGCAGCTACTTTTCTTTGCTCTTCTCTGCTGTTTCCCCCACAAGTTCTGTTTTACTATCATTTTTTGATTTAGTACCTTTCAGTTTCCCTTTCTGACTGTGCACCATTAAGACTCTTCTATTCTAGTCTTCTCCTCAGCTGCTGAAAATTATAATTCTTTCTTCTAGTACTTGGCTTCCTACCATTTGATCCTTTTTTTGCCTTCCTAGTAAGCCACCTGACCCTTTCATACTTCCTCCACCCCTTTTTCCCTCATTCACCTCCTCTTCATCTTTCTCAACTGCTTTTATCTTCCTTAGTCTTTGTGCTCTGGCTTCCCAGTTTCTCTTCTCTTCAGCTGAAAATGTAAAATTTTTCCTAGAGCCTGATAAAGCCCAGAACTCAAAAACATCATCTTTAATCTTATTTTCTGATTTTCAGTAGGGATTCTATTAAAATAGAGTTGTTGGGGTTTTCCACTTCACAGTATGCTGATGCAGCATGATCAGAGTTCCAGTTACATGGTAAAGGATTGAAAGGCAAAGCAAAACTTAGATCCTTTAGATATTGTCCTAATTTAGATATTAGCTAAAATTATGTATAGATGTAGAGGTACACATAGCATCTCCATTTTTTTATTATGTGCTGCTCTCTGTAACTCTCTGGTCTCTTTACATTAGCAATTTAAAAAAAAAAAAAAGTTAAGGCAGACCAAACCAGGAGATGGTTACCCAAACTGGCAGATTTCTGCTGTCAGGCAGGAAGCTGACCATGCTGCACAATGGGAGAACAAAAGTCAGGAATGTAACATTTGCCAATGGCCTTTCTCACACAGCACGTGTGGGTGGATGCTGCATCCAGCTCACAGGTTCTGCAGCATGGGCCACCCAAACCATTCAGTGTGATCCCACTGGGGGATCTACAAAGGTAGAAGAGGAATTTTACCTCACCCTCATGTTTCTTTTCAAATTTCTGAGGGGGGTAGATAAAAAAGCAGCTGAAAGCTTTTCCTATAAAAGAAGGAAAGAAGACTGGGTTCCCAAGACTTGTGTTCTCCCCAACCTACTGGTAACAAAGGACTTCTAAAACTATCCTGTTCTTCTTAAAGATTTCCCCAACCACCAAGTTCCCAGTTAAAACACAAGAAATCATGGCTAGAACAGGTAAATTAGCTTTACCAAATCCACAGCAAAGAGAGAAAAAAATCCCTAAAACTTCTAGCAAAAAAAATGTAGCTGTGCTCCCAGCCTGTTTTACCCATTTAACTTCCTTTAGCTCACCGGAGTTGCACAAAGACATCTGTCTGTGTGAGATTGCTGGCTCGGCACATGTACTTTGCCGGGCCAGTTTCAAGGTGCACCTTGCAGTGAGGTCACTGCACAAGGCAGTGCCCAGGCAGACCTCATCACAAACCAAGGTCCAACCCTTCATTGGGGCACCAGTTGCATACTCGGACATTATGAGGCTTACACAAAGGCTCAGATATATGTGAGAAACGTTTTTAGGTTTACATCAAGCAGTAAGCCTTCTAAGGTGATTGTAGCAGCACCTCTAACCTGCTAGGAAGCCTTGGAGAGGTTTCACAGCAGCTCTCAGTTGCTGAGCTGTGTTAAGGCACAGCCTCAGTGAATTCGCGTGCTCCACATTCTTTGCTGTCTGAGCTGGTCTCTGAGCCCCACCTTCACAGGCTTTCTGGCTCATACGGTATGTCTAAAGCCAAGATACTGGTCTCAGAAAGATTATGTGTTCAGCAACATTCGAAACAGCCTCTTTTTCTTTTTTTAATGGAGTGGAAATTCTGCTGGCTATTTTTTTTTTTTTNAAATTCTGCTAGCTATTTTTTTTTTTTTTTGTTATTAAATTACTAATCATGGATCTGACTGATTGGTCTAAACCCTAGTGTCAACATCAACTCAATGTACATCACCATCTACCTTAAGATTCATGACTGAATTGCTGTGATTTAATAAGTTGCAGCACAACAATCACGCTGAGTAATTCTTCACGTTTGCACTTAACCTGTGGAAAACACGAGAGGAATCATGTTAGCTTAAACATCTGTGAAAGAGAAAACACAGATGGATGTCTGAGTTCTACTTATAATGTTGAGGCCTCCCCTGTTGTACTCGCTGAACATCTGACAACAGAGAATCAACAATCCCTTGGCACTACTATAATGCTGTCAGTAAATAATCTCTTAACGTGAGCTGTGGTGGTAGAAGAGGACTGGGGGGGGCAACCCCCCAGTGCAGACTGATACCACATGGGCACACGGATGATTTTTGAAGACCAATGTGTTCTCATCTTCCATGGCTCAGTGAGCTGTAGTGCTCCTACCACTTGTGTCAGTGGTTGTGGAGGCTTCACTGCACTCCTGGATTGGGCTCTTACACCTCCTGATCATATGCCAAGTAGCCCAAGAAGTTACAGTAGAGACTTTGGTGACTAAGTCTCAGTGGATTCTTTGAAGGGGTGATATATGGTCCACAGATGTCCTCAAAGTGAATTTTCTCCCAGGAATGTGCTCTCCCAAGCTGCCATACAGCCTTGTAACTCTGCAATGTAACTCCATCACGCACAGACCCTTCTATGGGAAAATGTTCCACTGGGCTGTTTTGCTCTTTTTCTGTGCCCAGGAACACCTTGGGCAGGTGCAGTAGGATGCTGCAGTCTCCTCCCTGACACAGAGGGACACAGATGTGGCGAGTGAGGACTTCCAGAGAGGGCAGGAGAAGGGAGAGACTGAAAGGCAGGGAGCAGCTGTGACTGCGAGTTGGGTGCACAGAACTGGTGTGAATATCCTGAAAGTCATCTTTTATCCACAGTTTATTCACTAAATCTTCCTCCATCTCACATTGACCTCCATTCTTTGCCCCCCAACTTCTGAAGCCAAAGCCAGAAAGGAAATGTGTGTTTGCACACCAGCATGGCAGAGGTGCTGTGCCTTCACCTTGCTGCCAACTTGTAGTCCCTGTGGTGACAATTTGACTTAAGAAAAAATTTTATTTGATGATGAGTTCAAAACATGGAAACTTTTGATAGCATCAGTCATCATCACTGTAGCTGGTGACCCCTTGCACGGTACCTCTTCTGCCTCCTCCCCAACAAGCTGGGAAGTGGCTGCAGGGTACACCTGAGGCCATCTGAGCCAATGCCCCTTCCCCGCTGCAGGTGTATAGCAGCTTCTCTGCTGGATGCTGGCTGGGTCACAGAGAGGGGAGAGAGGAAATACTTGCTCTGGCTGCTTTATTATCTGTTTATCTTTGAAGCATGGAGTTTTCAGGAGAACTGGAGGGGAGGAACAACTGATAGGATCCAAATGAACTATGATAAACAGGCTCCCTCCTGCCACTCAGGTAAGCCTAGAGGCCATGAAATACGAAAATCCCACAACCAGGCCATAGCTGTCTTTTTTTTCTTTTCCTGACAAGTGTCTGTGCAGCCCGCATTGCAGCAGGTGGCTAGAAAGGCTCAGAGGTCACTTAGGATGAGTGAGAGCACACTTTGCTTCAGCCATGGCCACAGGCTATCCCTGTGTCATCCCACCTGCACCAGAGAATTTGGGAATGAAAAATTTGCAGCCTGAAGGAGACATCCTAGTGAATTTTGCTACCCTTGGATTGTCAGACTAGATTGCAAAAAAACAAGATCAAGCAGGGAATTTACAGTAAATAATTGATTTAGACCTCCCAGGCTTGCTGAAAGATACATCCTTGGGACGAAGATGGGAACATCTTAGCTTCAAAAATGTATTCAGTATTCAAAACCCTCCACCTACATATATATTGCATGCTGCTAAGGTCCAAGAGCAGACAATATATGCAAGGCTGTATGTGCAAGGCTGTTGTTTCCCTTGGCAATGGCTACAAATAGGGAAATAATAAGCATCCCCTCTCTATTTAAGGATATGGTGATACAAAACCAGCAAGCTCCTCTGCATTATCATTCTCCTGTATCTCTGACAGACTATTTGTTCTTTCCAAAAGACAGGATACACACACAGCATGCCTCCACTGCCCGGGCAGTTCGCTTTTATTTTGCTTCTATCAAATGATCCCAGTGCTCCAACCCATGAAGGAGTGATTAGCCCCTCTTCCCTGCTCACCTTCTTATCAAAACATAGATTAAAGAAGGGTGAACCATCAGGAGCAGATTGGGGGAGGAAGGAACGTAAGCAGAGTTTTCCTAACACTAGCAGCGTGCATGGCTGTAGCAACCTCCTGTCTACTTACTTCCATTAGCAGTAATGTGGTTACGGCACAGCAGCTTTCTGAGAGACACTTCCTTTGCATACCTGCTCCCACTCACCATTATTAAGCTTTTGTTTCTATCATAACGTTACTGTGCTATGCTAAATCAAGAATTCATGTTTCTCTGTAGATTAATTAAATACATTCCTATTAAAGAAGGTTTATGAACTATTCTGCATAGTAAGAAATTATGGGAAAGAATAATAAAATGGAAATATGAATCATAACAAAAATCATGTGGATTATTTAATCAAACCCCAATAAAACTTGTTTAATTTAATTTTCTCAAGGAAGAAGTGTCTATATTTGCAGTTTCTCAGGTTGATTTAATTCATTCTCCATAAGCTTTGTTTCCACTCTTAGCAGTCCACAGAAAGAAAGTTACTGTGACCATGTTCTATTGCATTTGCACCCTCTCCACAGTGATATAAATGCTATTAAGCTCCCTTGACAGTTTGCCCAATACTTGCAGATTATTGCTGTGGGTTTTTTTAACCCTGGGGCAATGCTGTATCACAAAATGTCTTAAAGGGAAAACAGAATGAAACGTGATGTTTTTGTCATTATATTCTGCCTTATTACAACACACAAAACATGATTTAAAATTACCTGCCTGTTAAAACCAGCTTAGACAGCAGTAAGTTTAAAAATAAATATGTATATCTAGATAAAAATAATTATGTATATGCAGCCAGGGTGAATATTTTCAGATGACTTTCAAGTGATTTCTGAGAATCCTGAAGGTGAGGAAGCCCAGAGATAGCTGTTCATTTCCCAGGTGTTACGGGGAGTCTACAAAGATAAAACCAATCCTCAGGTTGTAATTTATTTTAACAGTGCTTTATGAACCTGAAGAGAACAAAGTTCAACTGCTGCTGAGGCCAGTGTCTCTTGCAGATTGTTTACAAGTGTTAGAGACAGGGTTCCCTGCACCTCTGTGCAGCAGGGAAGGAGAAGTTGGCCTTCTACTACTCTTTTCCAATGGAGGAATCTCGCTCTATTTTGTATTCCTCCCACAGAGTTTCCTACAAGGCAGCATGATCCAGCCCTCGGTAATTAAGATGTCCATCCTCTTCCCACTACATTCAAGTACAAAAGCCTACTCTGACATCAATAAGAAAGAGAAAGTAATATTATTAGTGCTAATTGGTTAGCAACAAATCTCTCTGGGACATATAAAGCCTATTCACAACTTGAAACAGTTACATAGGGGAACATATAACTGAGCATGAGAACTCCATCAAGAATCCTCAGCAAGCCTGCAACCAGTTCAGCACAGACTTTAGCTAGATAAAACCAAATAACCAGTATGCTTTGATGAACAACAGTTTAGCAACATTATTTAGCTTCTCATATCTGGGAAAAAAAGAACTGCTCAAGAGAGTTGTATATTCATGTTGTTTCACTTCCATAAGCAGCAGGCTATCTCCCCTGCACTTCCTGACCTTCAAAGATATGCCAAGATGCAATTTTAGACAAAAGCATCAGGAAGGGAGGAAAAATTCATATATAGAAATAAAATAGCTATTTCTATTTCATTTGTAGACTGAAGCCACACAAAGAAGTATTGCCAGCTCCTGCTGGAAGTTATTTACGATTCACCTCTGGACCAACCTCACTGCAGTCTAGGTACAGCACAGTTCGTGTCACCTGAAACGAAGGCACCAGACCCCCATAAACATGAAGGAAGATTGCAGGAATGATAATATTCTGCTATAAAAGCTTTTGAGTTTTTCTACTATAATCATTACAAAAATGTACAATTTCTATAGTTGTTCTGCTCTAATCACTGAAGTATCCCTTTTTCAGATTTGTACATTCTTATTATTTACAGCTCTTTTGCCAGATTACTAGTTTAGTTTATATTTGCATCAATATATTTGTATCTGTCATGTTATGTACTGACGGCAGAATCCAGAAGGTAGATGCTGCACTTCTTGACTCTAACTCTTCATCCTTTATGGTGTTTTGCATTTGAAGATTTTTGACTGAAGCACGCAATCAATTTACAAAGGTGATACACAATCCATGGGAGCTACTTGTGGTATACTTGTTTGTTGGTTTGGAACTAAGATTATGTGTCCTTTCAGGGTAAATGGATAGGAACCAGACCTTACCATGACCCTGCCTCCCCTTGGAAAGCTTTCACATTTCAGTGCTCAGATGACCTCCTGAAGTTACTGCTTTTAGGCTATCTGCCTAAAATCATTCCACTTGAATCATTATTTTAACCAGGGAATTTGGGGGATACAGAAACATTAGGAATATATAATTTAACATAAACCAGGCCCTAATTTAAATATACAATTCTAGAAGCTAACACCCCAATTGGACCTTCAAATCATATTGCACTGCTGTCCCCTCAGTCACAC
This sequence comes from Aramus guarauna, assembly GCA_013400195.1. Lineage (NCBI taxonomy): Eukaryota > Metazoa > Chordata > Aves > Gruiformes > Aramidae > Aramus > Aramus guarauna. The sequence goes on from VXBL01002613.1 coordinate 839,653, forward strand.
ACATGCTTGTGTGCTTACTGAGAAACACATTTGCAGGCTGTTCTTGCTCTTTCCCCCGATTCTCTTGATCCCAGTGGAGCCCTTGTCTCCCAGACATAGAGCTCCCTGAATCAAGGGCCACTCTATTTGCACAAATCTGTTTGCAAGTTCCCTGAAGAACTGCACGCAGCATTCCTGTCACCCTGCTAAGTTTATACAGCCCAGGTGCTACCTTTAGGCATTCTGCAGTGTAGACTGCACACAGCCAGTACCTCTTTCTCAGACAACTCTTTCCCTTAGTCATTTGGACCATTCCACTTACTTTCATGTCTGTTGCCCAACCACCCTACATATTCGTTTCAAACTCCTTCTCAAGCAAAATGAAAGTTAAGTTTTCTTTTCCTTGCCTATCCCCAGAGTCACAACAATATTTCAAGGTGACCACCCTGAAGGGTTCAAGCATTCTCTTCTTTGCTGATCTCTAGCATGACTGCAAACAACTTTTTTCTGGAGCCCCAGCGACCTGTCCAAGCTCCCCAGCCTCACTCCTCCTTGGGCAACACACAGCTGATGGGATCAGGGTGTTGGTGATTCACCCATGGATGCAGAGAATGCGGAGCCTGGCTCCCTCCAGCAGACTACACCTGGGATCACAGAGATGCCCCTAGAGACAGGTCCAATGGTTCATCTCCTTAAGACTGGCCAAGCTCCATGGAGAAAACCTCAACCTCTGGGAATGATGGAAAATGGGGAGGAGCTTGGCAATGGGGAGAGAGAGGGCCAGTGGATGGGCAGGCATGTAGAGAGGAAGATAACTGGACTAAGGATGTGTTCTGACACAGGTGCAAAGACTGAGGCCACCATTTCCATCTCTGAAACTGGAAGTGAACCTGTGAATAAATTATAGCTCTGGAAATCAAACTGAAAAGAAAGGGAGAAAATCCAACATCTTGACAGAAGCCCAATAGGGGAAAAAAATCCAGTAAGTTTTATTCAAAAGCCAGGACAGTCTCTGGATGTCAGGTCGTCCTCTGTATGAGCAAGATATCAGGTCACCTTAGCCTAATTCAGCCCTGAGAAGGAGACCCTTGTCCACCTGAGGCAGGACTCACAGAGCTTACAAGACAGCCCAATTATATAACAAGTGGTACAACGAGTCTGAGTTTAAACTCAATGTTGGCAATTTAAGCTGTTGGAGAAGGACAGAGGACATAGCAATTGCCTTACAGAAATTCTTCTATATAGCTCCTCTGTGTCTCTCCATATGAAGAAGCACAGACACCAAGAGTTCAAGCTTCCCTGGCCTAAGCCAGACAAGGTCCCTCAACAGTAATCTGAGATGACTCATATTAGAAAAAGAAAAATCTGTTTTCAAGTCTTTATATTTTCAGCCGCCTTTGCTGTGGGAGTCAGAAATTATGCTAACGTATTCACTAGAAAGCAGAGTGAGATCACTAAATTCAAGTCTCATAAGATAACAAACAGTCATGAGATAGGAACAGATCTCCAGTCACTTTCAGTATCAGGCTGGGCAAAATTTAAGGCACTGATTTTTAGGTGATTTATTTATAATTTTTTTTCCCGTAAAAGAGATATGACACAGATCCTGAGAAAAGTTTTGTAAGTATTTGCCCAAAAGTTTAAGGAAATATGATGATGAGGATATCACTGAAGGATTTACATGGCTGTTCCGTAAATGGAAGTAAAAATGATTGCTTGAGAATTTTAGCTGAGAAATATTGAAATGAAACGGAAGATCAAAGACAGACTTTCCAAGTAGAGACTGTTGGAGCTAGATGAGAAAAACTGAAGCATAGTGGCCCGTGGTGATGTTCCCCCCAGTATTCAGGAAGGGATGCCATGGACAGAATGGAAAGATATCACACCAGAGCTCTTAAAGGTCCTGGATCAAAGAGCAAGAAATATCTTCCCCACTTCTGGGGCAAATATATAAGACATTGATAATTTACATGCATAGGCTTTTTATTTTATTTATTATTCCAGCAACATGGCTACACTGAATAAATTTTCAGATTGGGTAATCTGCCTTCACCTCTATGTCTATAAATATTTTATATGGTTAATATAAATATAATGGATGGTGAATAGTAATGTATTAGCTGTTTCTACATAGTAGAAAGTAGATTATTTCTTCAGCTGTGCTTCCTTTGGCCCTGAAGATTTATGATTTTCATATTCAGATCATTTGCTTACCCAAGTCATTCCACCATTGCCAAAGAAAGAATAAGCATGAATTAATGTCCACAAATTTAAAATTATAGTCAGGCCACACTTCTGTAAAATTGACATCCTTCCAGAAGTTACAGAAGTAATTATTTCCTGTACTCTCACTATTAATTTCACCTGTATTTGTATAACTTGTAATCATTACATGCTTCCACTTTTTCCTCCCATTTTACTTCCAGAGTGTTTTTGTTATAATCTTTCTTAACTGTACCTACCAAACATGTGCTTCAGGCATCCAGTTAGTCTCTGATATCACTGATGCTCCCTATATATCTAGCCCCTAATCATCACAGCACACTTCAGAAAGAAAAGCCCAGGTTCAAGCCCAATTCATGTATTTTGGGCATGATATGGAACTACAGAAAAATTTGTCTGCCTCTGATTGGAGGCAAAATAGCACACATTTTCCTGTGATGTATTTTTATTTGAGCTTATCTCCAGGTCGAAGGGAGAGCTAGAATGCATGTAGGTGGACTGGCTCACATGTAGGAGGCACTGAATCTCCCATAAGACTTATTTGCGAGTGTAATAAGCATGGGATGTTTTACTGAAGAAATTGAGTGGCTAAAGTTTTTAGCCCTGGCATGTAGACTGATTGGAGTTGTAGTTTGTTCATACTTTCATGCTGTCCTGGATGAATACGTTGTATATTGTGATTTTGAGTTAAAGTTTGTGTTGAAATAGGAGACTGAGTAATCACATGTTTTAACCAGCTAAGCACTAGCCCAGCTGATTATTTTTAAGTCAGAAGGAAATATTTTTTTTTAGGAATAAGGGAATTACTTTATATTGTTTCAGGGATCAATGGAGCTAGAATATCTGTAGTAGGCTCTTCTCCAGCTTTTTCCTTTCCAGACAATTCGTAACAGATTAAGCATTGGGGAAGACAGCTGGAGAGACAGGTACAAAGGTTGTAAGCTTCATTTAACAACTTGCTAAAGCCATTTCTGCAGCACTATGCTGTAGCTGTGAGGGTAAAAGCCCAACAGAGTTCCTTTGTTTCTCAGCAGGTATGACTGATGAAAAGTATCCTGGCTCTGTCTTGCTATTCTCCACTCACTCTCATTTTGTACAGTGACTGTCGATGACTGGAGCAAACTCCTTGTGTCAAAGGAAACAGATGAGCATCTTTTCACCACTACCTAAGATTCAGACAATCTCTGTCAAAGAAACACAAGAACATGAGGGAAACTTAGTACCATAACATGTGTTTTCAGTTACTAAGAAAACCAAAGGGCAAGTAGTGGGTTTGGATCTAATGGCAATTGATAGTCAATGCGTACGGGAAGCAGATTGCAGTCTTCTTGCATAACCTCAAGAAACCAGAATGTAAAATTGATCAGTTAGTGCTGACAACCCAGCAAATACAGTCACAGATTTCACTATGGATTCAGAAAAGTACATAAACACTTCTCACAGCACTGAAATGTGTTGTTTCTTCAATTCTTTTAGCCATTTAATAGAGAAAGGAAAAAGGATTTGTGATTTTCTATTAACAGTTGGAAAACAAGCAAGTTACTGAGCTAACATAACAAGTTAGATATATTGGTTATGATTGATATATGATTGAGTCACCTACCAATCTAAGGAAAGGAGCCCTCTTTCTCATCCCAAATACCAGTGTTGGGCGAGTGTTTACACACAGAAGACTGCATAGTTCCATAACTCATATGCAGGGCCATTTGGAGGATTAGCAGGGCACTGGTTATAGCACTGTTGTTATATTGGTATAACCACCTTTATCTTCTAACTGAAAGCTTTAATTCAGGTAAGATTAGGACATGGATGTAAGCAAGGCAATAGATTACACTGAGGCAACCAAGAGTGGACTAGGAAAAAACAAATAGTAGAAGAAAAAAGTTCTGAATCAGAATCACAGAATCCTTTGGCTTGGAAGGGACATCCTGAGATCATCTGAATTATTTGGTACAGCTCGAATGGAAGTCAAACCTTCAAGTAGAAATTTGTGGATAAAGCTCTATTGGCTGTTTGCAATAGAAGTATATTATTTTAAGAATCTCTCAGGTATTATTTGATAAGTTTTGAGAAATTCATGTGTTGTTAGAGTTTGTTCCTCCCCTAAAGCCATCAGATTCTCGATCTGCTATTAAATTGGCCTACTGTGAAAATGTCCTAATGTGTATTTTTAAGGATCATTTTGATGTCACGGTAGATTTTACATTTAGTAGAGCAACAAATAAATGGTGCCATGAAGTTTTCACCAAAAATTACTATTTTCATACATACATTTTCACTAATAAAACATTATTCCTGTCCATTATTGCCTGAAAAGACAAGTTTTGACAGATTCTATGAAATACCAGTGGAATTGTCCTAATGTTACAAACAAAACAAAAGTGCAAACAAAACTGCATTGATTTCTCTTAAGGAAATGACGAGTCAGTTTTTGGTTTAAATGCAGTTCTTATTTTATGTTCATGTGGCGCCATCTTGTGGGTGTCAAACCTCATGCACAATCTGGGTTATTTTAACTGTCATCATCTCATAAAGGTCAAACCAGCTTGAATCTTAGTGATGGGTCCTTCTATACACTTGTATACAGTGATGTTTCCTACAATTCATAACTCAATACCCTTATGAGCTCGTCCTTGTGAGAACTTCTTGAGGTGAAGAGCATTTAAAGTGTTTTACATAGGATACTTCACTTAAACGTGGGCAGGCAGGCCAAAACGTAGTTGTCTTGGTTTTTCCCACTATATTTACATATTAGGAAGAAGAAATTGATGGCTTATACACCCATTCATTCCAAAGACATCACAAAATGAAAATTTGATGACAGGCCTGCTGAACCACACAGGTCATGCCTCCTCCATGCAGCAACTCCTGCTGCAGCTTTCAATACATAAGGTTGAACTAAAGCATATCTTTGATTGACACTGATTGAAAATCTAGCAGAACACTTTGCAGATTCTTCTCAAACCTATTTTAAAATTGCACCACAGCTCTAGAGTCCGTAATGTCCAGCTTAACCTTCTCTTTATGTCTTTACCTATGAAACTGAGAAGTTAGCTACTGAATTTCTACTTCCTCTAATAGTATTTTTACTGGAATCAAGATATCTCTTAAGCCTGTCTTTGACAAATGAAGTATCTGTTTTCTGTATTCTTAACTACATATTCATTGCTATTCATCGCCCCTTTTCCGTTTGTTATGTGTAGATTGAGGGATAGGTGGATCAACAAAAAAAGTAGTTTATTCTCTTTCCATTAGCCAAGTTGTAGCTTTATTTCTAAATTATAGATTTATGGGGGTTTGGGCACCTACCAAAATATTCTTAAACAATAACCAGTTTTCATTGATATTCTCAGCTTGCTTGTCTCATAAAAAGCTCCTAATTTTGTGACATACTCCCTTGTTAGGTCTACACAATTTTTTGGTTGTAACTCATTCAGAAGAAAGCTTAATAATAGTTTGTGCTACTGCTTGATCATGCTTAGATGAGTACTTACTTAGATCACTAGATCTTGCAGTACTTGTAGCAGAAGACTTTCAGAACTTACACTGAATGAGAACATGACTTGGTTTTCCTAGGTAGCTACTGAAAAAGGCCCATTTTCTGATGAAACTTGATTGTTTGACAGATGTCTTCTCCCATCTTTATTAGCTTCATTTTGTTTGCTTTCTCTCCTTCCTGAAATGAGAGAGCTTTGTTTCACTTTATCTGAGAATCGTCCTCTCAAAAATCTTTGGTCCCTGAAAGCTACATTCTAAATATATTTATTTGTTTGTCATTATTAAGCACATCAGTCTTCTATACAGTTTGTTCTATCACCCTGGTATTTCAACTTAAACTATAAATTATTTAGGGTAAGAATAAGGTTTTTGTTATTTTCAGTGATGCTTCATGGATAGCACCTCAAGCATTAAGATTGCAAATACAACCACATATATGTTTTAATTATTCACAATTCAGGCAGCTTTTCCCTGGTTAATGATTTGAGTGGTTTCATCCACATGCGTTTTTGTCCTGTTTTAACATTGGTCCTGTCACTATTCTCTAAATTATGTCCACTTTCTGGTAGGGAGACCATGTTCTGTCACAGCAGAGTTAATATTTAGTTAGTTTATAACATTTTTTCTGTGTAGACGGTCCAATGCATGATGACCTGTGTTAAGCTATCATATCACGCTTCACACTTTGTTCTGTTTCACTACTTGGACATCATTGTACAGTATTTGTAAAAATAACATTATTCTTCCTTACTAACAACAATAAAATCTTTATTTCTGTACACAAACTAATTCTTTAGATATGGCACAACATCAAATTTGAGATAAAACATAGAAATCCAAGAAGGCCCTTCAGCTATTCAGGAAAATGCTGCTTATCATGATACTTTTATTTATGTTGCATTTACCAGGTATTTTTTTTTGCCTTTAGCATTATTTCTACACCGAATAGTGTTGGAACCTGGAAGACTGGCACAATCTGCTTTCCCAGAGGTTTAGCAAACCTAGCCTCAGCCACATCTAAAAATCATGTCTCTGGAAATGTTTGGGGAATGTTAGTTATCTGTCAAACAGAAAGAAAAGATTATATAGGTTTAATGAAATGCAATGGAATTTAATTTTCTCTCTGAAACATAGTTTGATCATGAGTATAAATAACAATATAATATTATGTATGAATGCAGCACGTGACATTAAAGCATTTCCGTAAGAAAAAAGAATAAGCTTTTTTTAATCACGATTTTACCATGACAACCAGACTAGTCCAGAGATATTCAGTGATTCCCGAAATTGTTTCAATGAAGAAAGCCAATGTTAGAAAAAATATCTAACTCTTCTGACAGCTGACTCTATGCTCAGAATACACTGCTGCTAACTCTTGTAGTTTTATCACATCTCATGACAGCTAGTACTTTTCAATAAGACTGACCACTTGGAAGTCTGTGACTTCATGAGAATTTTAATTCTATATGCAATTTTTCCATCTTTGCAGTTGCATTTTTAAAAATTATGTATAAGACAGTCTTGCTATTTCATCCATCGTTTCAACGTGGTTATTGAAGCAGGAATGGAACTTGATAGTCTTCTGTATTAATTTTCCTTTTGATGAAAAAATGAAGTGTTGTTCTGTGTGTCTTCAAGTAATACATCAAATCAAAGGATGGGATTGTGGTGAGGGGGGATTGTTTTTTTCTTTGTATTTGTTATTTGTTGCAGAACAACTTGGGATAATTCTTCCTCAGTTATTTAAATTGCTGCACTCACATCTATCAGTTCAATGAGAACTTATCCATAAACTTCCATAAACTCCCTTAAGAAAAAAGTATACTAATGGTTCTGGCACTGGATTGGTAGTTGTCACATATCTTTTTGAGCTCTCTTCATTTTTTTCTGGTTTTTTTTGAGTTTATATTCCTTCCTTCCATTTTCTGAGTTTATATTCCTTCCTTCAGCTGATCTCCTATTACAGTGATCTTCCCATTTTAAATTCTTCAAAGAAAAAAAATTGAAGCAGTCTCCAAATTCCTGCCTGAAAAGCCTTCTGTGGTTTGGTTGTTTTTTTTTTTATTTTTTATTTGACAAGATTATGTATATCTTCACAATACAGTTTTACTTCAAGTTCAGCATAGTTTCAGTGCAAATGTTACCACATTAGGTAATACCTAATAACACCACCATTTACACACTGGGAGAGCACAGATGTTGAATATTTATATGCACTTCTGCTATAGTACTCTTAATAACACAGTAACGTAACCACATTTTCAGTCTGAGTAAATGTAATTGCTTTCAACGCTGTTTTCAGGAGGTCTATTTACTCAGCTAGTAAGAGAGACGATACACAGAATACTAACGCGCCAGCGTGTGTGAAACCTGAAGTGCCATCCTTTACCACGTACTCCGGTACCCTGCCAGAGATTTAACAGGAGCTCAAAGCCAGCGTGGAGAACAAAGAACCGGTGGCTTTAGCCTGTACACAAAACGTGATGGTTCCCTTTGATTGAGAGACTCCTCAACTCTACCTTTTGTGCCCCTGAGGACGTGCAGGATACAGACTGCACAGGCCGTGAGGTAGTTTTATGACCAGTCCCTCACGCAGATGTCACATTTCCTTCAGGGCGGCCCACCCGTCTGCGAGGCCCATTTTTCCACGTATTTTACGAGAGCGGAGCCCCCGCCCCACAGGGCCTGCTGCTCCCGCACGATCCCTAAGGCACCAGACGGCACAGCCGTCGGAGGACAGCACTGAGACGGGAAGTCCCAGCTACGTGAGGTGATTTTATTTCTTATTGTCGGAGAGGCAGGTGTCGGGGCTCCTCGGCGGGGGGGGCGAGGGGCGAGCGCTGAGCCCTGAGGGGAACGGGCCGCCCCACACCCCACCGGCCACCGCCTCGGACTGCCTCGCAGTCCGCGTGAGCCCCGCCGTTCCCCTTCTCTCCTCCGATTCGCTCCTCGCTCCCATTCTCCACCAATCCCCGACCGCGCTCCGCAACGCCGCTCCTTCCCCTTCCCGCGCCAGCTACCGCCGGCGCGCGGCTGGTAGGTGCCCAGCGGGGCGCTGTTAGCCCCGCCCCCCGTAACGGCTGTCCCGTCCGTCAGCCAAGCAGGCTCGGGGATTGGTCGGCGCGGGGCACGTGCCCCGCGGGAGGGGGCAGAGCGGGACGGTGGGTGGCCACGCCCCCGCGTCGGCCGGGGCTGGAGCCATGGCCAGGCCGGCGGCTCCGCGGCCCTGCAAGGTGCGTTGGGGCGGGGGGCCCGAGGGGAGCGCGGCGGGGGCGTGCGGAGCCCTTTGTCTGCGGTCGGGTCTCGGCCCTCTCTCCGGTGCCTCTTTAGGCCCCAGATTTCCTCGGCGGGCGGTGAGGGGGGTGTCCCCGCCGAGCGCGGAGCTGGGCGATCAGCGTTAACGGCTCCTGAGGGGGAGCCGGGCCTTCGGCACCGGATGGCTTTGCTTCCCTGGGCTGAGCCCCGCAGCCCGTCCTCGGGGCTCTGCGGGGCTGTGCGGGTCGGTAAGGGGCACGGCAGCAAGCTTTCTGTTCGGGGCTGCTTCTTCCGCCTCGGTGTGTCTCCGCTTTCAGCAGCGACCGTACTTTATTCCCAAAATCCCCAGAGTTTCGGTGTGTATTTAGAGAGCTTGGTGTCCCTCTGGAACGCGTGTTTGTATGTCAGCCCCTGGCACTGAGTGAGTTACTGTATGCGTGGAATGCGGTGGAGATTAATGAAGCTCTGCGCGGTAAAGGTGTGTTTTGTGACATGAAAGCTCGAGGGTTCAGGCAGCTGTGGGCTCCCTCCTTGTTCTGAGAGCTTAAGTTGCCTTTAACTGATACGCCCCAGCAAAAGTTCTTGGAATTAGCGGGCAGTGGTAGTCTTCAGTTATGTTGTGAAAGTGCTTCATAAAAATCAAAGTATATTTCTGTAATAAACAGGTACTGTCTTCTGGGAGGCTAACAGGAGCAGCTAAATTAACAAATGGAAGAAAACAGTAAGACCTTAATCATGAATACTATCTAAGATTGAGTGTACGTGTGAGCGTTTGGGAACCTTATACTTGTCATACCGCACAACTAGGCAAAAATTCTTGTATATATCAGAAAACATTTTTAGCTGAAAGGCAGTGCAGCTGGGTTTTAAGCAGCCTGTGAATAGATAGACACAAACTGAACAGAAATTTTGCCTGTAGAAATGCAGGATTGACTCCCTCTGCGTGTTTTATTTATAAAAGTTTGAATTTGTATAGTTACTAGCCGTACATAAGACTGTTGAGTAAAGACTGAATTTTCCTTTGACATGAGCTGTTAATATCTTCTAAATGTGTTTGTTGCAGTGAAGCAAAATTTTCAGAAATACATCTTGTTTCTTGATAAAATTAATTTAATTTAGTTTGCTATATTATTGAATAAAAGTAGGTTTTTTGCTTTGCTGCATATTAAGGAGGTAGTATAAACAGTGAATTTGACTTTTTCAGGTTTGGCTCAAGAAAAGGATGTCATTCTGATGTGGAATCTGGATATTCTCTCTATTCCACTGACTCTGATGATCAGGTAATTAAATGGTTTTAATAGTCACCTCTGTTACCTGAAGAGACAGGAAATTGCAATACCTTGAATAATCAAAGAAAACCTGGTTAATTTAGATACTACTACATCTGGACTAGAAATAGCTCCTGCAAAGCTAGCAAGAGTGTCTGTACTGCATCTTGCAGATACATGCAAGTTGGCTTTGTGTGCAGTGAGTTTGGCAAATGTGTTGCAAACACAACTTTGCTGTTTATGGACTAGAGCTGGCCCTGGCAGAAGTATAGCTGTATTTATTAGGTTGTGTGCCAAAGAGAGTTGTATGGAGTCAGTGCTGCAGCGCTGTTTTCTGTGTAGTGCTGAGTCAGTTATCTCCAAAATCGAAATAGGCTGTACATAATGGCTTAACTGTACGTGGAAATAAGAATAAAACCCACACACGTGCAATTACCAAAACATAAAATCCAGCAAATGGACGTGTGTGCAACAACACTTTTTTTTTTTTTTTTTTTTTTTTTTTTTAAAATTTTCATTTTTTTGAACTTTTTCGTAATTGCAAAGTAACACATGGAAAAATGACATGTTTATGCTGATTATCAGTTGTTCTTTTTCATGTCGCACAGTGGGGAACAATCCCCTCTAAAATACTGTCTTGGTTTACTGAAAGAAAACAGCGACACTCATTTTCTTACTGCAGTATTCTTTGTGCAGGTTGATACTATTCATAATGGACTTGACCGTTGTGCAGCTTTACTGAAGAGTATCTTACAAAATGAAGCTACAGGTTGTATCAACTGAAAATTTGAAGTTATGGTTTTAGTTTTTGTAAGACTGTCTTGATTTATGTTGTTGACTGTTTTTTATTTTGACTTATACTAGGAAGGGAGACTTTCCATAAACAACCTGGGAAAGCAACTTCCATTAAAACTACCTTCAAGCCTTTGCTAACCAAAGGAAATGCTTCCAAGAAGAAAGGGTTGAAAAAAACCACTACTCCTGCCCACATCCGAAAAGAAATTGGTAAGCAGACTTTCTTGCACTTGCTTTTTTTCTCAAACATTGAGAGACTCCTCAACTCATGGAGAAGGTATAACAAGGCTTCAGATAGTTGTTGTCGTTTGTCATAGGTTAATCCAGGACTGGATCCACAAAAGGATGTAGGCCTTTTAGAAACCTTACATGTTTACTAAACAGTTATTAAAATTCACAAATGTTTCAGCTTCATGTACAGGGAAGCAAGTTGAGTACGTTTACAAATGCCAACATCATCAAGTTTAGCTGGTAGGAAGTGTGGAGGAGAATGATAATACCCATGCCCCATTTCTCTTGGACTGTGAAGCATTACAGTGCTTCGTCTCCGTTTGGGATACGCAGCTATAAACTGTCCCGGAGTTAGGTGTCCAACCGGGCTTTTCTCAAAGATCAGTTTCTGGAAACAGGAAAGTATAGCAATAAATAACAAGAACTGAAATGGTTTTATGGCCAGACCACTTGAATGGAAAGGTAGATGGAGTGCCTTAGGGTGAATTGCTCTCAGTTGAAATAGTTCACTATTTATTAGCATTTCTCCCTCTCTCCTCCCCATTTCTTTTGTGTGATTTCTAACCCAGTAGATGAGTGGGGCCTGTAGACTAGGTATGTAGCAGAATGCCTGTTTTGTGAATAGTAGAAGGTGAGCACATAGCTGATACCTTTCCAGCACCGTAAAAGTATGGAGTTTTAATTGTACCCAACATAAGAACATTAGGTTTGGTGACTGCTTTGGTATGGGTTATTCCAAATGACCTAAAGGCTTAGGAAGCAGCTAAGCAGAGATTTTAAGAATTGCATTTTAGAAGTGGCCTTCTGTAGGATTACATCTCTGTGCTTCCTTCAAGGACAGCAGGCTGTCCAACTGAGTTTGGTTGCTCTGGAACTAAAAAATGATGGATTGATTTGCTGGTGAGTAAAAATCTGACCAGAATCATAAGCTGTAAGGTCTTTTGGTTTTCTTTTTCAAAGGAACCTGCCAGAGTCTGCCTGACAACACAATGAGTTTGTGTAGATTGAGAAGAGGGACAACTTCAGCTGGGTTTTTTTTGTTCTTTCTTTCTCTACAGTGCCAATGTCAAATAGAAGACTTGCCTCATCCACCACACCTTCTACTGGGAAAGAACTTGCCACTGCAGTGCAGAATCAGATGGTTCCACCAATTCACGTGCCTTGCAGTCAACACTCTCCTGTGATGCATCAGAAACTGTGCGAGCATGTGCAAACTCAGATGTCTCTGATAACTGGCCAGCCACCACAGAACAGTAACGAAATTCCTACTGTAACTCCTTTTCCTACCTCAAATCACGGTTAGTGAAACTATTAATGTAAAGCCTACTATTTCACTGTATGAGTTTTGCCTGAAATTGTCCCACTCTATGAGGGTTGTTTTCTTTTAGGACTTCAGAATATCACAGCTTTTAGTTATGGATTACCTACCTCCACATCAGCTCTGTCCCTGCAGCATTCAGCTAATCCCTTATGTACTCAGTCAGTAAGTAAAAGTTTGATTCTGACTATTAATACATGTTTTAAGTTAGCACTGACTATTTATTTATATATTTATGTAAGTGCATGGGTTTTCTTGGTTTTATGTAACAATTTTCCTTCAAGAAAAACTTTGCGTATTTCAACCTATAGTGATGAACAGAATAAATAATGAGAGAAAATACTGCTATTTAAAATACATTTTATATAGACACCAAAAAATGAAATTAGAGGCGTTTCAGCTGGCTGCTTGTTTCTGCATGGTGAATTCTGTAATGGACAGCAAACATGGAAGGTGCAGGAAATTACTCATTACTGTTAATAATTACATTCTCAGTAAGGCACGTTAGGATCATTAACCAACTCCTGATAAAAGAAATCATATCTCATGTGTAGTTTTTCTCTACCAATGATCAAGTTGATTATTTCTTCGGACACTGTGTATCTTAGAGCCACATTTTAAAATACTTGTGTGTTTCAGGGTATAGAATAGAACTAATGGAGAGTACCAACTGCCACCTTGGGAAATGTGGTAAAGGGCTCGCACCTTGAAACTGTAAGGCTGTAGACTTACCTTCCATCTGCAGGCAGTCCATGTATAGCTAGTGCTGTCCTTGACTTTTAAGAAATTCATCTACTTAAAATATTGAAAGGTAACAGTGTTGTCTTTTTTTTTTTTTTTTTTTTTTTTTTTTTCCCCTGTTCTGGTTTGATTCAAAGAATGATTGTTCATAAAGCAAAAACACAAAACAAAACCCAAAACACCCAACCCCACCCTAAAAACCAGGATCAAAACACTGCTGACGTATTTTCTTTACAGAACAGCTGAAAAAGAACTGTGCTTTAATGTTGCTGGTAACATTTAAGATAAAAGTAATCTAAACCAGGTTTACATTATAATTATTGTAATTAATGTACTGGAAAATTATGCAATTAATGAGTTGTGGTTGCTTTTATAATTTGCAAAGAATGATCAAGACTACATTGAGTCAGAAGAGGATTTTTTGGGGTTTTTAAAGATTTATAAAAAAAAGTTAACTTTGTTCACTATGAATATTCTTTATGCAGGACATTCCTGTAGATAGTGCCAATGAACGCGTGCCAGAGATGGGAGGACCTGTGGTTTGCCCGGTAGTTTCTGCTGCTCCTACTACTGCTGCGCAAATACAGTCTGCCACTGCTCTTCCTAGTGTGATCCCTTGTATGGTATCGGGTGCATCAAATAACTCTGCAGTGCCGACATTCATCCCATCATCTTCTGGCAGAGAGATGACCCCAAACCACGAGCAGATAAAAGAAGCAGATTTGATAAGATGCATACAAGCCCACCTGGCCCTGTTACAGTCACACGAAATGATGAACGGCAGGACTGAACAGAAGCAGCATTATCATTGTCCAGCAAAACATAGTGCTTCAAGTAACAAGGAGGACAATACTTCTGAAGAACACAGTGAGAACACAGTCAGCGAAGAAGAGGAATTGAATGTACTTGACATGGCTGCAGTGAGAGATACAAGCTGTAAGACAAGTTTTGTGAAGAAAGTTTTGAAATCTAGAAAAGAAAGTCCAGAAGAAACAGCCCATAAAGTTAAGACTGTGAAATATCTTCTGGGAGAGCTCAGAGCACTCATAACAGATCAAGGTGAGGACATTTTCATTGTGCAGTAGAGTCACGTACAAATAACACAAGAGCTGTGTTAAATGAGTGAGCACGTCAGTTTCTGGAATTGTGTGCATCATATGTGACATCTTAGAGTGGATTTCCACAGCTTTAATAGCTTCATGTTTCACTCTGGATAAGCATTACATTATTTTTTGGAGTATTTTAACATCATCGTAACAGCTAGGATAAAGATTGTTCTCATTTCATATATGGTGTTTTCCCCTGAGAAAGGGAGCAGCGTAGACAGATTGCAACAGCAATCCCACCAAGATTGGTTGGAGAGATGGTAGGTTGTGATTTATCAAGAACGGAAGGCATAGTTTTCATAGGCGAGCTTAAAAAATTTAAATAAATATAGTTAAAATAAAGATGAGGTTTTCTTGGAAAAAAAAAAAGTAGATACTAGTATATCACTTCATAGACTGCTGAACTTCATATAAAGTGTGACTGTCATATTACAGGTTTATATGTTTATGGGGTCTTTTTTTCCCCTCACCTCTTGCAGATGATTCAGAAATGTTAAGGTTGATGAGTGAAATAGAAGACTGCATATCATTGCTCCCAGCTGTAGTGGGAAGCACAAATATACAAGCTGAAATAGCACTAGCTTTGCAGCCTCTCAGAAGTGAAAATGCCCAGCTGCGTAGGTTAGTAACTTGTCACTGACTCTGTATTTACTGCAGATGTGCCTAAAGCATCTTTAACTGGTATATTCTAGATTGCATATTTTATCATTGTTACGGTGTGAGTGTTACTGCCCTTTCATTCTTGTCTGTGCAGTATTTATATCTTAGAAAGTGTGTTGGTAAGGCTACATAGTTTAAAAATAAATAATTAACACATAGCAAGATTTCAGTTAATACTGATGTGACTGAAACATTATGATTGGGCCTTTGTCTTGTGGGATCAATGTATCCTTGTCTCTGAAAAATGCACCATCAAGATAGTGAACCTGCTTACGTTCTTTTTGTAGTGTATCCTCAAATGCAAAAATGGCTTATTTCAGGGGAGTTCTCAAATACATAACTGGGTAGCACTTTACTTCAGAACAGAGGGAAAGGTATTTACCAGAACTTGCAAAGAGTCTTTTGAAGAAATATAGGAATGTAAGAAAAATGCATTATTAACTTTTTTATGTTTCTGAAACGTTCTGGGACATACAATTCTCAGTAGCAACTTCTTACCAAACTCATTTAAACTGCAGTGGTTTTGAATTTATTCTGAACTTTCTGATTTTGTACTTTTTCCAAATTCACGTTTAGGAGACTAAGGATATTAAACCAGCAACTCGGGGAACGAGAAAGAAATGAGAAGACATCTGGACAGAGCTGCAACTATGAATGTAAAGTACTAATAGAGAATGATGTTAGTGGCATTTTTGTTAAAGCTTTATTTAAATAGATACAGACATAAGAAGGTACAGATATATAAATAAAAAATACCGGTACGTATTGTGGCCTTTAGTGGCATCTGAGCTAAGTGTTGTGGGTCTAATCCTGTAGCTGCATTTACATGGATTGTTTTGGCTGTTTAGACTCCACATAGTGAGACTCAGCTCTTCAGCTGCTGAGCAGATTAATTTTCATTATATGCATCTATAAATGAAGATGACATATTAGCTAATTAAGAAAGCTTGAGTTTTATTTTGGTGCTTCAGAAAAATGCTTCTATCTGTAAGCAAAATTCATACTATCAAAATCATTTAAAAACTTAGTTTGATTTAGAAATTCAAGCTGTACCACACAAAACACTTAAAATGTTTGTTTTACTTCTTGTAGTAGTTTCTTTGCAGTCCTTGAATATGATGCTCCAGAGTCAATTGAAAGAATCACTGAAAGGCCTTGAGTCACTGCAGGCTAAAAATGAAGAACTACTTAAAGTAATAGAAAGTCAGAAAGAAGAAAATAAGCATCTTGCAAAAGGTATTCAAGATAAAGAAGAAGAATTACTTGAAAACAAACAGCATTATGACATTCATTCCACCAAGCTCAAAATTGGTACGTGTTTTGAATTTGTTTATTCTTCATTTAGTGTTCTAAAACTTAAATAACTAGGTAAAATCTTCTTGGCATTTTAGAAGTGGAAGAGGCATTAGCAAATGTGAAGAACCTTCAGTTTAAGCTGGAAGCTTCAGAGAAGGAAAATAAGATTTTGGGCATAACATTACGTCAGCGTGATGCAGAAGTTAACAGACTGCGTGAATTAACCAGGTACTATTGGCTAAGCCACTTTTCTGCCTCTTGACATTGCTCCCTCTGCTCTCTCCTCTATCTTTTTTTATACTTTGGATTATTGTAATCTTAGTGCCTTGGTGGCAGGAGGTCACATAGGCTAAAACTTCTCTTTGTAGTTAATTTTGCTACAATGGTGCTGTAATTTTGTTAAAACAGAGTTGTCATGCTCCATGACTTGAATTCTGTTGTAAAGTAATATGCTATATGCCATAACTTTTGCAAAGTTTTAATAGCAGACCTGCCAATAAGTAGCTCCCTGGGAAGTGTATGGACCTAAAAACCTACTGATAGTTCCCTTGAAGCTGTAGAATTTGGAAACTAACTCTTAACCTGGATTGAGGAGGGATGTTTTTTTTCTTTCTTTCTTTCTTCACACTGGTTCAGAAATTGGTCTATTTTTGAGAAGAACTCACAAAAAATCTGTCTTTGGTACCCATGGCAAGCTCTACCTGTGGGAATGAGTGGTCCTTTATTTAATTGTACACACATTTGAAGTAGAATATGCCCAGATATTAATTATGGGTAAAGATGGGAGTTCTTGGATCACTGAATGAAGGTGGTGTTACTCACCATTTTTTTTAGAACTATTACTGTGAATTTATTTCATCACGGTCTTTTATGATGACTGTAGTGGCAAGCTGGAAGGCTTAAATAGCATTTTGCACATGCAGAATGGTATGTACATAAAACTTGTTTGGGCACAGGAAGTTAAACTGTTGTCTCTTGTTTATAGTTGATACTGATTGGAATGGCAGAATATTTTTAATCAACACTTCAAATTCTTTAGGAGAAGTTTAGCCACATTGCACACTTCTATGACTACGATACTGACCACCAGATGGTAGTCTAATGATGTCTTATTGCATGTGTACATGTATACACTATATATGTAAGCATTAAAATGTTCTTTTTCTTTTGATGTACAAAGCAGAAAACGAGAATTATTTCTTTTATTATATTTTTTATTTAGAATCAATGGGAAGAATCATTCAGAAAATTCTCACTGATTTTTTTTTTTGATAACTGTTTCTATATGCTTTGTGACAGTTTCTTGACATCAATTTATTTCATTTTGTAGTATTCAAAGCAGGTAAATCGCGAATAACTTCGAGAACTTCATTGGGTTCTGCTATTTTAGTTACTTTTATAGACACATTGAGCTAAGCTGAAGAAAGAAATTACAGAAACTTGGAATTGGTTCACATTTATACTGCATTTTATGACAACATGTGGAAAGAGAATTGTAACTTTGCTGCAGTCTGATATATCTAATGTTTTGGGGTTATATAAAATTTTTTAACTATTTTTTTTTAGTGACTATTTTAAAATCTGATTAATTGATCTTCTCTTAACAGAACGTTGCAGGGCAGTATGGCCAAGCTTCTGTCTGACCTCACAGTAGACAACGTTAGACCCAAACCTGAAAAAGGTCTCTCAAAGTCTTTTATAGAAGACCATGAAAAGCAGATGCAGCCTGATCCATTTCCTGGGAGTACTTCAGTAATAACTTACTTTAAAAAGTTAGAAATGGATCATATTTTGACAGATACAGAGTTTCAATTCTCAAATAAAAGTGGAGAATTAGAAATGCAAAATCTAGCCTGTGAAAAGTTGGCTGCTGAAGGAAGTAAAGTAAACAGTACATTCTCAGAAGGAACATCAACTCCCAGAATACTACCAATCTCGCCTAAGCAAGATGCAGAAACAGTTAGTGATTCTGGGACTCTACTAGATGACCAAAACAAGTTGGATGAGACTGTTTATATTCCATTGACTAGCAGTGCCTCTAAAAAACAGTTGCCAATCTCTGAAAGAACTGGTGTGCTACCGCGAAGTGGAGGGGCTTCTAAGATTTTGGACTACCACTGTGAGCTCTCAAACTCTGTGCAGTGGAACAGATGCGAGATTGGAAAGGATCCAACTATTCCGGATAAATTAAGTGCTGGGTGCAGTGTGAAAAAGACTTTGGAAAACACGCTTGAAGTTACAGGGGATAAAGGGAAGCCAGAAGGAGACAAAATCCAAATGAGGCCAAAATGCACTCCATGTGAAGCTGCAGAGGACTTGACAGATGAACCAGACCAACCTCAGCCTGGTACATACCCTCGTGTACCGATGCTATTTCTGAAAGAGATTTCTCAGAAAAAAGGCAGTGAAATGGTTGATTTTAGTTCCATTTCATTTGATGATGTATCAGGGAAGTCTGAATGGAGTGCATCCTCTTTCTCAACATTTACTTCTCGAGATGAAGAGGACTTTAAGAACAGCTTAGCTGCATTGGATGCCAACATAGCTAGGTTACAAAGAACTCTGCAAAATAGCGTTAGGAAACAATGAGTATGAGGAAACAAAATGGGGTGCACTTGTTTGGATTATTTATGTTTTTCTGAAGTATACTAATAAGTATGATAATGATACGAATATTTGCGGGTTTCATATAAAATGACTTGTTCCTAGCTGTTTAAATTATGGATGGGATTTGTTCCTCATTAAGCTATGATGCTGCTTCCCTTGATGTGTACAACTTGAAATAACTGGTATATGTGCTTTTTTTTTTTAAATTATCATTTAGAGTTCATGCTCTTTAACTGCAAAATTACTTCTTAGAATAGCACTTGGTAATTGTTTAAGAAACCAATGTGCTTTTAACAATACAGTTTTTCTATTAAATGATAAAGTACACTTGCATGTTTCATTTGCGTGCTTTTTCAAAGTAGTAAGAACAACATTGAGAGAATGCATTTGAAGTCAGTTACAGATGTGATAAAGAGGAATTTTTATGTCATTATAATTTGACTGTTATAACATTGGATGCATGGTCATGACCATGTGTTTCAGGAAACTAACTCCTTGTTCTGGTTCACCATGAAGTGTGCAAAGAGTAGTATCAAGATCAAAGAAACAGGTGAACAGGACTTCTTATTCAGCTACATTGCTTCTTAATCCAAATCGGTTAGCAGTGCTTGAATGCCGTTTTTCATGACTCATGTCCTTTCAGGGAAAGTATCTTTGGAAAGGGAACAGCAGTATAAAGAACTGAATTTAAGACTGGTTTTTCTGCAGTGTTGCTTATTGTTCTCCCAGAAAACATTACTGTGCTTCCTGGTGCTGGCCTTTTCTTTTACATTTCTGTGGTTAGTTGCTTGAATGAACGCATTTTAAAGTTAGGGCACTATCCATACATTGTGCTGTGGAGCAGTTCTGTGATTATTTTAGTTACTAACAACTGAGCACTAGAAAGGTATAAAGACAACACATGCTACAGAAGATGCCAACTGGCACTCCTGCTTTGAAAAAGGAAAGTTAGACTAAATAGTGACTTCAGTGATTTAGAATGCTTTTAAGGCTTGGCCTGGATTTCTGATTACTCTCCACGCTATTCATGCTCAGATTCAAAATAAGGTTGATGGTACAAAAGTGAACACTTTTCAATTAAATATTTACAGTTTCAGTGTAGAAGCAAAGGAAGATTTAAACGATGATTAAAGACAAGCTACAATAAATTCTAGTCTTTAAAACTCATGAGAAGGCTGAGAGAAGATTGGAAGAATATTCATTAATAGACAGACTAATTCAGCTTTCTTCTTGCAGTTAGGACTGCAACTCCATTTGAAGGAGGACATTTGTCCTGGCCAAAGCTAGTTGCAATCTGTATAAAGCAGCTGTGGTGTCAAGATGCCCAAGCACGTTCTTGCATTGAGAGCGTTTACATTCACTTTTATCTCCACAGGGAAGATATTATACCATCTTCCTTATGTCCTGTTCATTGTTTCAAAGTTAGTTCTGTCAAAGCGTGAGATGGCTACTGGAAAACATTTTTGGGGACAGTGAGATATGAGCAGGTTTGTAATGTGTGTCGTTCTCTTGGAAGGAGGGGAAGCTAAGAAGAAACAGAAAGAAAGAGTTGTCTTTAATACAGTTCTTTGTTTTGTACTCAGACTTGTCCGTCAGAGCTACAGCAACTTTAAATGAAATATAAGATTTCCCATATACAGGCATTATGAGCGAGCACTGTTGTAGAAGAGAAAGCCAGCAAGATCAAATATGTAACACTTGAAAAGGTGGGAAAGGCTTCAACCATTCAACTCGTGACAAGGGCATTGAAATGAAGTCAGCATAACTCTAGGGTTAGATAGGCTCAGTAGAAGACAATGGTAAGGTGTCATACAAACTCATTTTTTCAAAGTGTTGTGTGTAGTAAATAATCCCTACAGAAAATAAGGAAAAAACCTAAACATATGTATTCTGACTACTCAAATTTGCATACTCTTGGAAGTACATGGTAAATAAGATCCCAAGTGACTGACTGGAAAGAAATGTTTGGTGCTTAAACAGCTTAAAAGTTATTTCTTCTCATTCCTGTAGTAACAAGCTAGAAATATCTATGGACCAAAGGCCTCACTGTTGTTAATACCAACCCTCAGAACATTGGGGTGGCTCATGCTGCAGCATGTATTGCTACGCTTCAGCAGTCGAGATATGGCACGTGCTTGTCATTGCATAAAGTGGGAGTTCATCCTTGTTGCGAGCAGGTAGACCTGAGGCCTGTATCTTTCGCGGACTTAGACACATTCTGCTTCATTACCTCTAAGAACTTTTCAGTCTGATCTAACCATTGAACTACCTGGTTGGATTCCAACACCAAACTTTGTTTCCCTACTGCCCCCAGTTACACTTGCCCAAAACTGTAACTTTCTATTTGGAAGCAAGATAGAACTCTTACCTGCATAAAGCCAGCACCCATGTCAACTACTCCAATAAGAGCAACACAATCTTCAGTTGACTTCTGGTTTTGGATGTATCCCATCAACAAGGGACAGTGATGACAGGTAGAGGAGTCAAAGTGTATTTGTGGCACAGAATTCAAACTCTGTTTCTGTTCCCGGTTTGTTTTGGATACTTTAGGATAGCTTGGAAGAGGCAAGAGAATACAGTAACGAATTGGACCATAGTGTCAACTATGCAAGTAATTTGTATCGCACATGGAATTTTGCTGTTGTTCCTAAGGGAAAAAGAGTAGTATTTAAATTGAGGTAGATCTATTGTCTCAGAAAAGGATGGACCTCACTCAGAGCTGAAGGATCAGACCAAGGGCAACTGGCTGTGGTGCCGCAGTTTCTGTAGACAGGAGGTGATGTTTGAATGGCTAACAGTAGCATAAATAGCCAAAAGGAACAGTCTCTTCTGTGTCTGAAGAGCTGTTCTTCCACACCTACTGTTTCACTGTGGTTATGGAAAAAACAGCTTAAGATTTTCTTCTGCTGTATTGTTAGTTGTTATAAGTTATTTTATAGTGTATTTTCGGTCATCACAAGATTTACAGTTGAAATTTATAATGCCAAGTTGAGAAAAGTGCAACTAGTGGAGCTGAGGAGTTATACTCACAGGTAGTTAGCTGATCATATAGCTTAACAAGTCTCAGCAGAACTTTCCAGCTTGGCCAGCAAAGCTGTTTTCAGATTATTTCCATCACTGTATCAGCCTCCAAATATAATGGGATATATGAAATTTGTATATTAAACATAAAATCATTGTTCTGTGTTCAGTAATAACTGCTGTGAAACACCTCTCATCTTCCAAGGATTACCTTTCAAGGAACAAGGCAGCAGCTGCAACATCAGTGATCATGTAGCCTCCTCTAGATACTTCTTGTAGCCACAGAGAGGAGACACAGGAGTTTCATTTTTACAAAGCATATTCTGTGAAGTTGACATCTGTGCTTTCCAGCAACATGGAAAGAAAAGGAACACAAAACACATTTCATCAAGCTCTTAGCAGTCATTTACCTCTTATGAACACTTTTCCTTATGGAAAAGTGAAAAGATCGGGCAATACTCCAAAATCTGGGATACCTGAGTTTAACCGTATGTTATTCCCTGCTTTGACTTCTTGAACAATGAGTGTCATTCAAAGAACTGAGGAATGGTGATATCTCCCTGCAGACACAAAGGATCCTGCCCTCACTATGGTGTCCAAGTCTTCACAAGGAACAAAAATGCCTTATGTGCTGAAGTGAAGCCAGTGTTGCATCTGTGTGTGTAAATAAGCTACCTGGGATGCCACTTGTGGTGAACTGGCAACATTATTCACCTCTATGGAAACAAGATTTTAAAGCTCATGGTGCATTTTGCAAAATAACAATGATTTCTACTAGTACATCAAGTACTTTTCTTAAGTCATCGACTTACACAGGCATCCTTAACAAGGGTGATTTATTTTTTTCCCTTAGAAGGGAAAGAAGCATTTCCCTGGTTAGAATCTGACTGATTAGATCAGAGAAACAGATTAAGGAAAAAAAAAAAAGCAAAATCATAGGTTTAGTCACTTCAATGATCTCCCCAAATAAGGCAGAGGAATATTCAAGTTTAAATCGGCCAGCCAGGACAAGGTCTGCACACCTACTATTGCACCAGAACCTACAAGAAGAGTTGAGAAAGTCAGCTTTGGGGTATTCAAGTGGTTATGACAGACAATTCAGGTCAAAGACAGATTTAGCTCTAAACCATCCTGGGTAGATCAGACTACCCCCATTAATGACCTGTTTCCTGGTCAAGTCAGGCAGGCCATCTCGAGTGGTTCTTGATCAAGATCACTGCAAATAGTGTTAAAGATCAGTGTTCATCTTCCCCAAAATTCAGGGAATTCCTTCAGTATTTTCCTTCCACAACAAAGTCCTAGAGTCAGTTTTCCTTCAGCCAGATTCAGGGATATTCCATAGTCTCTGGTTATACGAGTGAGTCAGAGATTTTTGCCTCCAGAGCCTTAGGTACATGGGAGCTGAACAAACAGCAGATGAGGTCTTATTGCTGAGCTTACTTTAGCCTGAACAGAACAACCTGTCCTTTCCCCCAGCCTTCAATTAGTATTATAGTTGATCGGATCTTTCTTCAGCATAAGAACAGTTTATGCTTTTTTTTTTTTTTTTTTTTTCTTTTTTTTTCCATGGAGCACACTTGTGCACGTATGTTACATATACACACACATACACTGCATAAGCTGAGAAATCTTTTTGGTAGAAAGAAAAATAGTTTTCTCAGGTTTTAGCCTCCAGATTTCTCTTCATCTATGAAAACAGACTGTTTTTGCAATCTTTAACAATCTTTGTAAGTGTATTCACTTTAGCTCTTTTCATCTGTAACTGCAGTGTAGGCAAGGGAAAGGTACCTCTCCATAAGCAGTTCTCACCTTTGGTTATACTTGTCAGGATTTCTCGGGAGGCTTCCCAGTAAACTATGGTGCAGCTGTGAGGAGAGCGGTATTCATCAGATTATCTTTGTGCAGATGTGGGTTAATCCCCATGGTCATGCACTGCTTTCCCTTCCAATACTTGGCAGAAGTGCCACAATTACATGGTGAGCTTTTTTGGGCATGAAATAGTATGTAAACAAGCTGTGACAACTGTGAACTGCTGTGGTCATACCTAAATGCATCTCCAGTGAATGGTTTCACATGCTGCTTGAAGAGCAAACACCAAGCTGAACTGAAAACCAAACGCTTTTGCAGACATTCTCTGTTTATCAGGACATAGAGTGGAGAGAGTATTATCCCACAAGTTCTCCAATTTTACTCTTAAATGCTTGTCCTGGCCACACAGTCACAGTGCACAGCCACGCAGCAACCCCCCAGTCATGAAGTAAAAACGGTAGTAGTGCAAGGTCACCAGTAATGAGACACTCTGAAAATCTCCTTTTGCACACGTGACCATCCATTACTGAAGTTTTTACACTGTGCTCCAAAGGCAGTGTAACAATGGTGCTTTACTGACTGGAAAAAGAGCAGATTAAACAAGCTGAAGGGTAGTGGCCGCCTGTGCTACAGTTAACCTTATGTGGTTTATAGGCCCTTTAAGCATCTGCATGCCTAAAGAGTACTTAGAAGTATTATTTCTTTTAAGACTTCTGGTTTTGTCCAAGTCCATGATGAATTCTGGCTACTTCTCTGCTGCAATCATACAGCCAAAACATATATTTTCTTACTGCCTCCTCCCAGATTCTATTCTGTATTTAGAAGCTAGCAGTGATGGTTTTGGACTTGCAATTACGATATTAAGCTAAGTGTAAAATATTTTTCTTGGCATAATCTAGAATACAAATAGCTTTAACATCAGTTTCAGGTTCTCTTTCTTCCCCTAGGGAATGCCAGTTCTCTTTCATAGTTAGTCTCGGAACTAAGATCATCCCAACATCAGCCTTGCCCCAGCACCCCCTTTCCAAGAAACACAAGTGAAGCAGGGCCAAGAACTCTGCTCTGCTCCCCAAGACTTCAGACAGACAACACAGAATTTTGTGTCTGTGCAGATGTTCCCTCAACCTTCATCCCCCTTCCCTCCCAATCTGCAGAGATGCAGCAGCTCGCCATGACATTGGGATCTCTCCAGCACTACTCTTGTCTCCAACCAAATTTTGCTTCTCAGTTCAAATAACTTTTCACCATGGCATTTTTATGTCTCACACTAGACCCCTGGGCCAGGGCTTGAAATTCAAGGGCTACCGATTTCACCTTCCCACTGTAACACCAAGCACACAGGAATGTTGCCACCTAGTCCAGCTTTTATACCATGGCCCTCTGTGCAAGAGAGTGGTGGAACCTCCCTGTACATAATGAAGCTAGACTTCAAGTGATTACTTTTACACAGCAGCCATTGACTAAGGAATGGCAAGCTCAGATCACATTTTGAAGTGAGTTCTTTCAAAAGCCCGTACTATTTTTATCAAAAAAGACTATTCAACATCAATCCGATTTGCTCAGTGTAGCATATACAGAGCAAATATAGGCATTTGCCTGTTGAAGCTTCCTAGTTCTTCCCAGGAGCATTCCTGAACAGGGTCCTGCAACCATTGCTCTGCTGTTAAGAAGCCTCTGAGATGCCCCATCTCAAGGAGTAACAAATACCTACCTTTCCTCTGCAAGCGTAGGCAGCAATGCCGACCACCACGGCACTGAGACAATAGCAGCAGCATGTGTATGGACCAAGGAGTCCCAGACCAGCCCCGTTCATTCACCCTGTTTGGTGAATGCACGCTGAACACTCCCTCGCATGCCATCACCGGCTTTCCACCACTTCTGTCTCTGCCGTCTCATAGCCCAACCCTAATCCTTACAAAAGGGTTAAGAGTGTCCCCTGAGAAAGCATCACTTCGAGAGCCAGGCTGAGAGCGCGTTCACTACAGCAGAGCCTCTCTCCTCGCAGCTGGCTGTGGAAACAAGAGCAGGAATCATCACCACAAACCCGCCGAGGAGCCTCAGACACCATTCATGCAGACTGTCTCAGGCCATGTACGGAAGAGCTGCTATTGTTAGTGCCACTCAGGAAATATTCTAGGGAGTGTGTAATTGTTTACGCTCAGATTCTTTTATCAAGGCTTAATTAACTGCAGTTACAACACATGGTCACCATTAATATTTTAAATTACTGAGATGGTTTTTATATCTATTCTGTCAGCCTTCTTAGAAACCTCCACCAAAGGTTCCAAAAGTGATAGGACGCAGTCCTGTGCTTGCAGTACTAGCCCCTTCTTGCTTAAGGGTCTTCAAGTATGATCTTGCATGACTTCTACATTTCATGCTCTTGCCAGTACAAAAGGGCCCATTTCTGAGAGTTATCTGATGCTTATTATTTTCTTCCTTTGTAAACAGCTCTGGGCATTTCTAAAACACTGCTTTACCCAGCTATGACAAAAGCTGTTGTCCTCCAGCCCAACTGCAGAAAGTGGTTACTTTGGATTTGGCCACATCTCCCAAATACACTGTTTCATCAGTCATTTCATCCCACAGAAGAAGCCACAATGAGAAACATTTTGCTTCTAAAATCCAGAGACCACTTCTAAAAGTCTAGAAATTTTCCCCCAGTTGGCTTCTTCAGCTGGATCCCCTCTGCTGAAGGAACTGAGCAGCAGCTTCTTCACCTTTTAAACAGGAACATACCTAGCCTAAAGGTCCTGAAAGACATTCCTTTTACAGAGACCTGGGAGGACTGCAAATGAAAGTCATTTTACCGTGTCTGGGTTTTGTTGAAATATCAGCCAGGGCTCCAAAAATTAGCCCAAAAAATTTCTCCTTTTGAAGATTACTTTACAGGCTTGAAAGAAGATTCATTACTTGGGTCACAAGGCTTGGAGTTGATCATTCTCAGCCTATGCTCTAGACAGTCTGGCTGTGTAGTACGCCTCGTCATTAAAGAGTTCATGTTTGTGGTTTTGCAGGATTTTAGTTTCTAAAGGAGTTGTTCTGGCAGTTTAAGGGGGCATTAACTAGCCTTGCTGTTCCCATTCACCTCTTGAAAATACTGACCATTAAATCAAGATTACAATTTGTGCATTCTTTCTGTGCATTGTTGCACTGATGGTCGATCAAATCTGTAACATCATTCCATTAACACTGAGAAGACACTGCATTTTTTCTGGAGCAGTTGTGCATTTCTTGGTCTAATCTGTGTGGCTTTATGCTTA
This sequence comes from Aramus guarauna, assembly GCA_013400195.1. NCBI lineage: Eukaryota > Metazoa > Chordata > Aves > Gruiformes > Aramidae > Aramus > Aramus guarauna. The sequence continues at coordinate 866,723 of VXBL01002613.1, forward strand.
CATATTAAAGCCTCTCCCTTTCCTTCCTGCCATACTTCTCTCCTTGCAAATATCATGTTGTGCATTGTTCTCCTCCCTTATTCTGTCCAATGCAACCCTTATTGGGGTAAGAGTCTTCCTTGGTTACCCACTGGAGGAAACTAATTTTTACCATAATGGCATCTGAATGTCTGTGGGTAGTTTATTATAAATTATGGCTCCAAGTTCCAGGGACACTCTATTTCCAAGCCAAGTTCCCCAAAGAACGCTCGTAAAAGTTAGTGTGCTTGAGATCAGTGTATCTGGGCTCCAAGCCTGTGAAGGCACTCTGCGTCTCCGTTTTGGGTTCAGGACCTGTATTTGTTAGATTATTCAGTGCTTATGCTATTTCATAGAGAAACTAATAGCTGAAGGGATGCTTTAACTAAGCTTACAGTTATTCTTGTCCTTCCTATTCCATGCATAATCATTAATAAATAGCAATATTCTCATGCTTCACTCCTAATATATTTACCAAAGGCTTCCATTGCTCTAGAGAACATTAGGAGTACTGCTAGAGAGGTATCCAGATTTTAATGAAAAGTTATTCTTTTCCACAGGTAGGAAAAGACTTAAAGGGTCCTCCCAGAATAGTTAAGGAGAAAGATTTAACTCCATACTCGTTAGCTTTCTTTGCTGCGGGCAGCAAATATTTTATCTACAGCTAGAGCACAACCAGCGATAATCACCACACTGAAGTCTGTGCAACCCTCACGCGTGTGTTCTGCTGGTTAATTCAGAATTGCCATGTTGTTCTTTTATTGTCACTTCCCCTGAGGGATCAGAACCAAGATGACATCTCCTTGATGTCATGAAAGCTCCATGAAAGCTCTCTTACAAGGGAGAGCTTTCCCATATACTAAATAGGTTAACACAAATGAAAAAAAAAAAAAAAAAATCAAGACTTTGTGGTGAATACAGCTTTGTGTGTTTGGTGCTTCCGGAAAAAAAATAGAGGGAGTTTGCTAGTAAGAAATGTATTCAGATCAGTCATCTATTTTAACATGAAGGGGCTGCCTTTGCACAGCCGTTCTGAATCTACTTCCAATTAGATCAAGTACTGATACTTACTAGTGAAGCTACTCACAATCCGAAAAGATTGGAGTTTCAAAAGATTGAAAGTTTTAAATAAAAAAAAGTCCTTCTTACCCTTTTCACTTATGTACTAGCTATAACCTGTACCTAGTAATAGAAAACCAGTTTTAAGGAAATACTGTAAAAATCACTCCAGCAGTGTGTCATCACTACTGTAAGCTAGAGAGCTTTTGTTTGGGTTTAGGTTTTCTTGGGGTTTTGTTGTTTTGGGGTTTTTTGGGGGAGGGTGTTTATTTGTGGGTGGTTTTTTGGGTTTTGTTTGTTTGTTTGTTTGTTTTAAGATTAAAGCTTTGCTTTCATGGCCACTCACTCTGCCACGATGTAAAGACAAACATCAGTCACTACCTTAACTCTGATGATAGAGATAAGCTCTGTATAAAGCTAAATACATTTTAACAATGACAGCAAAATGAACAGTCCCCTCTTATGAATTTCAAAACTAAGCCACTGAAAAATATTACTATACCTCTAAAGAGGCTTTATACATAATGCAACAATATATACAACTTTTCACTAGAGTTATTACAGTATATATTTTCAACAAAACAAGGGCCTTGGAGAGTAAACAAAGACCTAAGAAATACAGAACAAGTAATTGAAAGACTGATAAAATTCTTATCGGTAAAACAAGCCAAGAAAACCTAAGCAAGCTTTAACTGCAGCAACCAATTTCTGGACCCTATACCTTCACCCTTCTACTAACAGTTTTGACCAGCCCCACAAAAGAGTAAATATAATAAAGCCTAGAATACCGACTTTATTTGTTGAGACAGCTGTAAATCAAAGCACTTTCACTTCACCACATTCTTTTTTGACTGGCAAATGCCAATAGATCCAAAGGGTCCCAGGAGTTAGCATGCAGGAACAGCTCCTGGTAGCTTTATATTACTTGTACTGAGGAGTTCCTTGAATATTCCCACTTTTTCTAAGTAGGTTGAGCAAGGAATTATTGTTAAATTTCTTGCTACACTCCAGGTTTCAGCAGGATTTTTCGTAAGCCTCTTTTCCTTATGTGATTCTATGGTTTGTCTGACAGCAAGACTCTGCCAGCAATCTTTTCCCTGAGCATCGGATGGACCAAACACATTTGTAGGAAAACACGCTTCATTAGTTCTACTACTAACAGAGATATTTGAGGTTTGTCCAATTATTTTCAACTAGTTTATATGTTTTGGAGAAAGACAAACTTCTTAAACTAAGCACTGGACATCTGGAGAGCGTGCGAGTTGATGACTGTGATGGTCCTGGTCTCTCAGGAGAAATCCCCATGTAGAGCTGGAGCTGCTCTGGGAAGGGTCTTTCTCCTGCACCGCTGAGGTCTGGTGCTGGACCTGCTGCCTAAATCATTACATTTCATCTGCAAATTTACAGTCATAACAAAGCAAGTTTTTACTGTAAATTTTGAATCTTTGCAGCTGTCCCAATGTCATTCTGATCATCTGAAAGTCATTTCAGCATGAATGAATGCTCTAAGCATTGCACAGTAAGATAGTGCTGCCTATCTTACTAGATACACATATCCAGGAATACCACCTCTTCCCTCATTGCTCAAGGAAAGGGCTTGGGCCCAACTTTTTACAGTGACAGTGAATGGCAGTGAAAGTCAGGCTGGGATGAAAAATAACCCAGATAAGACAGAGTGAGAGAGAGAGAAAAAAATCAGATGAGATAGGGAGAAAATTCATTTTGTAGGTAAAGGAAAAAAACCTATCCTGCACAGTCGACACCAGTCAACAGCTCACTGGTTAGATCATCCGTCTTTCCATTTCCAGGATGGCTGAGTCACTGAAACACCCCAAGCACAACTTCACATTTCGGTGTCATCACAATTTGTATTCTATTAATTTTAGTCTTCCCCTCTGTAATTTTATTTTCAAAGAATTGTTGCTAGAATGCCTTTGTTTTCTGTCTAAGTGTGCCTTGTCCTACAAAGGATTCCAGTTAGCTCTAGCAGGCACGAGGTATGCTGTTTCTTTGGAAACTTCAAATCTGATTAAACGGTAGTGCAGATATAATGCCCTTGGCTGCCTGCAACCCCAGGCATATCTGGGATGCTGGGACATGGGATAATTTCTCATCAACCTGTAAAGGTCATTTTGGGGAGTAGTGGTGTCACCTTCCAAGACTCAGAGAAGCCAGATGTTAATAATGCCCTCAAGCAAAGGACAGAAAGTGGAGAAGTAACCAGTGACATCAGGAAGCCCTAGCTTGTCATCATCTAGCACTATTTAAATATTTATTGTTAGTGACTGTTTGACTTCTCCAGTAGGTGTAATTTACCCAAACTGTTGAGGAATTCACTCCCTTTGCTCATAAGTCAGGTTCCAGCTCCTACAAAACTTCCTTTGATACGCTTTGGCAATGGCAGCCCCGTAGCGGTGAGTGAAGTGCCCAGACCTGAACGCAGAGCTCCAAACTACAGCTGTCCCAGAGACGTACAGGCAACCAGCACTTCCTTGGCAGTGACACCCTACCTGCACAGTCGGTGCTGCGCCAAACTGCCTTTTTTATTTTGCATTTTTATTTTCTTTTGCCATGCCACATTGCTGTTCAGTACATTGTTCAGCAAAGCTTTTAAGCTTTTTTTACTAGTGAGGCATTCCAAGTTCTTTCCTACTTCTTGATGAGATTATTTTCTCTTAGATCTATTAATTTATATTTTCCAAAACTACATTTTCCTTCTTCTAGTTTGTTTTTAAATTTTTGCAACAATTCCCAATGTACTGTAAATTTAAGAATTAACTATTTTTCTGTTTTCTCTCCCTTTAATTTTTTTTTTATAAGTTAAATTTGGCTCTGCATCACTGCTTGTTTCCTGTCTTTTAGAGAACTTGCAGTCTGACTATAGTGCTCCTATGCAACTAGTGGTAAATCCTGAACCATGAGTCTATGTCCTGTATGCGCTAGAGAAATACTTAATACCCAAACAGGTAGCTAAGTGTTTGGGTTTTTAATTCTTTTAGCCTTTTGGCTTCAATGATATGAGACAGAGCACTTTGGAAGCTATTTATATTCTGTGATTAAAGTGGTATTTCGTTCAGTTGTTAATATGTGGCCTTGAAGTTTCAGTTGATCTTCCTTAGTCCTGTACTGGCAGGCAAGGTAATGGGACAGCTTGACATGCTTTCTTTGGTCCCATACATAATTTCACAATTCGACTGTCCTTTCTGAATTACCTTCTCTCTAGACTGCACACATGCATAGCCCCATTAAAAGCAGATGATGTTACTTGCATAAAAACGCTAAAATTTGTTATTCAGCTTTATTGAAGCCAAATGACTTCTGGACAGTGCTGATGCCTCGGATAAAGATTGTGTGCAAAGAGAAAATGGGCTTTCCGATAGCAGCTAAAGCCTCAGGTAGAGGTGTGTTTACAACAGCCAATCTGCTAGTACTTCAGCAGTTTTCAATATATAATGAATCAGGTTTGGTTGGATTTTTTTTTTTTTTAGCCTGTGTTTTTAGATCTATTTGATGAATTGTTGTTTTCAACCTATCATTACATTTGTCTTAATGAGATTAACTTATTAAAAGCCATAGGTCCATGAATAAACTAATTCATTCACATGCTCAGTTCTTTAGACTTGTAACAAATTCTTTTGAAATGTTCTCAGAGAAAAAATAATCTATTGCACTGGAGAAACTGTTAAAGCTTTTATTACAAGATTTGTTGCAAATCATTTAGCACTTGAATGCCTCTACTGATGAATAGGCGTCTGATCTGAGTCTGAGTCTCTAGCTTATTCTTTTCATTAATTTAGGCCATTCTTCTGTGAAGTCAACATAATTATTCATATTGATATGTGGCTAAAAAAACCTGCGAACTAGACTTGGGTTTAGAAGATGAGGGACACGTACAGAGAAAAAGACAACATAAATCTTATAGTCCTGAAAGTCTAGGACAAATAGGCAAAGAATATGGGTAATTAATTATTATTAGAACCTCCATTTAAGAGCAGAGAAGCTGAGATATAGAAAGCTGCCCAAATCAAATTACATTGCAAGTCTGCGGTAAAGAAATTAAAATGTTTCTTGAGCTGCAGAGATGTGGTGAAAACATTTCACTTTAATGTGACTAGGCTACCTCCAATTTCCAATTTTCAGCTAACATGAGAGACACATTTATGTTACTAATGAACTCGTACACCAGGATAAAGGCAATATGTGCAACGCGTAAAGATGTCAAACAGTTCCAGTTGAAAATGAAACTCTGGCAGCAAAACATATAGGCTGAGGAGGTTTTTCTGCAGTTTATTTTGGGGGTTGATTTTGAAGTCTTTTTTTGTTGTTTCTAACGCCAGCCTTTTGGATGTTTCAGGGTGAAATAAACGCAATGTTTCAAGTGGAGCGAGCGTGTTTTCCAACTCGTATGTATTTAAAGAAAGATAGCTGGTAGGAAACCTCCCTCTTTTTCATTGAGGGCTAAAAAAGTAACTGATTTTTTTAATGCCTGCAAAAGCATTGGGAAATGGCAAAGTCTTGAGGGTGACACTTTCTATTCACACGTGGAGATGTCCATTCCTCTTCTATGCTTCTCACCCATGGCTCGAAACCGTAGGTGGCCAAGCAAGGTTGTTCTTCCTATTGAAACGCCATTTCTGAGAAGGTGGCCTATGGCAGTGCTAAACCAGTGCTACTGGTGAGATAAGTAGTCTGAGCAATAATCCAATTTAAGAATAGTTAAGATGTACCAGAAATGCTTCTAGATCTTAAAAAAAAACCCCCAAACAAACCAATACACACAGCTTCATAGAACTATCAAGGTACCTTCCAAGAGACACAGACAAAGCTTTCTGTGTAGATTACTGAGTGTGGAAGAAACACCGAATCTCATTTGTTTCAGCCCGAGTGCTGATAAACAGCCATATGCTACCATAATTCATCTGGATCTCACACCTTAAATATCGTCTTGTTTTGGGCTTGTTTTATTTTGTCTTTTGCAACACTCCAGTAAAAACATCCATCCTGATGGAATGACATTAGAGGTCTGGGGATGTAAGCAAGCTGTGGCTGGCACATGTAAACTTTGGGAAAAGCTTGAAAATAGTGTTCATTGGAAGAAGCTGCTAGTTACACTCTGCTCCACTCCTTTACTTCTGTAGTTCACCAAAAAAAATATTTAGCCCACTGAGCTGTCACAGCCCTCAATCTTCAAATACTTCAAGCTCATTCCAAACAATTGGTTTTGAAAATAATAATCAGAGTTGACATCTGCATTGCAATGACGTCGTAGGTTGTTTTGGAGGTCAGGGAGGTAAACTAGCAGCCATTTTTCCAGGTTAAGGCTTAGAAAGATCTCAGTCCTCTGCTTAATGACTGAATGTGGCCGTAGTGCTAAAAACCCACCCCCCCACACACACACGTATATATATTTATATATGTATGCATCTAGAGACAAAATAATCCTACAGCCACAACATTATTTTTAAAAGACTCTAATACTTTGTTAATCCTTATGGTGGACTAACAGAGCATTAGTCACAGTTTTCTGTATCAGAAGCACTTCCAGAAACAAAATCCACAAAGTACACACTTTCACCAGAGTCAAATTCCAGCTCCTCCAGCAGGGATATACACGGGATGGCTTAAGGAATGCCAGGTACAAAATACCTCCCCACAGCTGCCTGCCTTTCCCGGCTAACAGCTTGTGTTGGAGCAGCATCAAAGCTGGCTACAGGCATAGCGAATGTATGCACCTGCATAGCGTAATTACCGAAGCAATGCCAGTATGTATTAGCTTCAGTGCTCATGTGAGAAAAGTATGGATTAACTCACAGCATTCAGCTTATTATGGCTGTCTCACTGCATATCCAGTTTTTATGAGCACTTACCAGGCAATATCCATCTATGTTCTTTTTTCATTTCTGATGATGGAGTCCTTCAGCTGTGACATTGGAGTGTACTTCAAAGCTACTCCTTTGTCTGCTTTTCTCCCCCCCCCCCTTTTTTTTTGTTACCATTTCAAACTAGCATTAGTTTTCAAGTTATTGCTCATGTTCTGCCACCACACATACACCTATTGATCTATTTGCAACTTTTATATACTATTTACCTTATATTTATATAATATTTACCTTATAATGTTATAATATACCTTATTTACCTTATAATTAACCTTAATATTTACCTTAGTACTGGTTTCTTCCTCATCATTTGGAAACGGTGGGAAGATTGGTTAGCCCCAAAAGACAATTTAGACATTGCTTCTAAAAATCAAAATGGTTTTACCAATCAGTGCTGTCTGCAGTAGGTATCCGTCTAATGAGAACTTAATTTAGACACTCCTGACTTTTGAACATTATTGTCTTATGCTGGAATGAATCTGGAAACATAGAAATGAAAAGCTGCTACTTCTGTAACCATTCTCTTGACCTGTCCCCAAAAATCACTTAAAATTATCTTTATTGCGAAGTTACAACTTCTTTTCCGTGCAAATGGAGTAAAGATAAATTTGAGCTCTAATACCCTGCCTGCCCTGTGTATGCCTGTTTTGTCTAGACTGTGAGCAATGAGAACCAGACACCATCTGAAATGTTAATTTAGTTTATTAAGGAAATGAGGCTTACACGATCCTGGTATCTGTCTGTGTCCCCTTAATGACTTTTGAACTCATTGTCTGATTTCAAGCTAGTACGACAGAATTGAGGGAACAACAAGATAATTAAGCTACTACAAGTTTTGTGAAAATTAGAAGTTGAATAGGAGCTATAAATGCCCTGAAAGCCTGCTGCAAGAATGCACATCTAGTCTGAGATTAAAGAATCTATACAGTCAAGATCTCATGTATTTCCTCTCTGCAGGAAAAAACCCCTAGAATCTGAAATTGCAGTTGGTCAAGAAATACAAATAAACAGCAACCCAAGCTTTTTTAGCCGGGTGCCCAGGGAATTAGCCTGTTTATTTGCCGAAAGCCAGCAATGCATCCTGCGATGCACAGGAGGAGCTAACACTGCAGCTCGACAGGGATGGGATTCTCCTGACGCTGGGCTGGGGAGCAGCCGCAGGGGCTGGAGCGGGCAGCCTGCAGAGCTGGCACAGCTTGGAACAGACACCAAGCTGCATAAATGCAGGGTGAAAACAGAGTGTTTACTGTAAGCGTACTCACTCGGGTTTGGCTGCCAAAAATTTAGGAACTACAAGGGCATAAAGCAGCCCGTGACAAAAGTAGGTCTTTTGATCAGAGGTGACTTCAGTACCCAGTGTTTCACTGCAGGGCTGCAGAGAAAAGACATGCCAGCTTTGATGTCTGCAGATTCTCTGCTGCAAGGAAGACAATTAAGCTATTTTTAAAAGACTTTTCCTAGCAAGGGTGAAAGGAAGAGCAAAACTGGGGATAAGAAGCTGCCCCTGAACTATAATCCATAGTGACACTACTAGAAGAGCAGCGCTGCGAGCGGGTGCAAGCAGATATGGTACATGTGGGACGGGACCAGGAAGACGAACAGAGAAAGATCTAGGAAAAAAGTAGTGGCATTTCTTTTTGGTACTATGTGTATCTCTGGGCTGTTTGTTACTCATTTTTGTGCTCAGTCTCTCCCCTTTTTCAGCCCAAAAGTTCAGGGACACTCTCAAGTCACTCTGTACTTAGTTTAAGGGTGAACACGTGGCAGAATCAGCTGCTTTTCATCTACTTTCCTTCTCCTCAGGGAGCCTTGTTCTGCTTCTAGCGCAGAAGGGAGCCCTTCCTCTGAGGATGGAGGAGGAGGAGGTCTAACGCCAGGACCAAGAATTCAGCTGTGCGTATGCTGATGGTGGTGTGCCAGGCTTGCAGTAGTAGCTCATTAGCCCCTCCAAAAAAAGATGTGTCACATTAAAAATACAACTGTGTCCTCTGCAACTGCTAGCAGTCTAGTAACAATTGTCACGTAGCAAGCTCTGATCATCGTTATTTTTTAGTAGATGGAGCTCACCGATCCTTTCTGTCAGCCAGTTGCTGCTTTGAAAGTTGTCTAGATGGGGAACGATTTTACACAGGGTATAGGTAATTCATTTCCTACCCATAATGAAAACTGGGCTCACCTGCACGCTGCCCTACGTCATCTTCTTCAAAGCACTCAGCACCTGGTTTGTAACCAGGGTTTGTCTTCCATCAGTCACGAGAGGGCACTGTTAAACATGGTCTCCTCCTCCTCTGCACAAGGGGTTGCCTGCAGGAACATTACAGAGTTAGTAACGTCTTAATGCTTGGCACACGATTATATTTTTTAAAGTTATACTTTTGCCTGCCTCCTCTGGTGGTGTAAGATGCTGATAGCAGCAGGATATATTAATTGTGTATTTACTAAGAAGGAACATGACCATTGTGATTCACCCACTGCTTTGCAGCGGCACAAAATGAACAGCAGTTTGTCTCGTGTAGTTCTCAGCCCCGCACCCAGATTCTGGGGGTCCCTTCACCTTCCTTGAGGAGAGGAAGGAAGAAAGGGGTGGGGTGTTTTTTGTAAGAAACAAAATTTAAGCCAGCACAAATTACTTCTCTGTTTCCTTTTAAGTCGTGTGGGATAGGCAGTAGCCAGCATTTGTTTAAAGTATATTTTCTCAGAACAAGGCTAGGATATGAAACTCCCTGCCACAAAACACGTTGGGATCAGAAAACGAGTATGACTTAAAAGAATCTGAATTCTTTCATGTCCACGGACACCAGCAACACTGACTTCAAAATTAATACAACTAATTTCAAAAGTGTATTAGTGATTCTACTTCAAAGCTTAAGTCATCTCTTTAGAGAAGCCATGTAGGTGCTTGTTGTTATGTGTTGCCTACTCCATGGTGGTTGTGCTACTCTGGAAAACACCGGGTAGGTGACACAGCGCTGTGGTAACGTGGCTGCACCACCGTCAGCACCAAGCTACGCTGGCGGTCTCTCTGCCCAGCTCTTTCTTCATAGTGCCATGTAGGCATAGCCTATAGTCTCCCTGTGTTAAAGCTTGTACCTGGAGCACTAGCCAAAGGCGGGGAGGGTAACAAATACTGATTTGGCGTTCCCAGGTTGCCTAGGAGCCATCAATTTGTTTCCTGATTGGTAAAATTTCCCTTGTGCCAACTAAGCTTCTTGTCATGCAGAGTAAGATCAAGCAAGTTCTAGATTTCAAGCTAAGACGAGCAGGAACCAAAATGTTCTCTATTACTTTTACTTTTTATGATTACGTTTCCTCATTTTAAGCATCTGAAATGCTGTTTATATCACTGCCCATATGCCAAAGTTCTTAAATAGCTGCTTGTCTTTCCTGTGAGCAAATGGAGGTCTTCACACTTAGCTCTCTAAGTGCTTTCTCCTCCCTTATTTCCAGTAGGTTAAGATGTGTATGAATAAAATACACAGATGTGTAACATAAAAATGCTTTGGAGAAGGTTGTGTTTAGTAAAGCAAATGGCCCGACTTTGGGCAATCGGTTATTTGTACTGCAGGAGGCCTGTGAAGCCCCACTGGGCAAGGTATTTTCACAGGTCTATAAAAGAAAAGACTTTGCTTTGGAAGGAGCTGGGGAACACCTTGTGCCCTCCTTGTGTTACAGCCTACAAGTAGAGTTTGACTGTGAATTGCCTCTTTCATCTGGAGTAAATGAGCTCGGATAAGTGGCAAGGCTGCAACTCTCTTTGGTCTCCTGAAACTTTCCTGTAGTTATTTCCTTGCTTAATTTTTCCAAAGACTATATTGACACGGGTGAATAGGATTAATTCCTAGTTTCTGCTGGTTGCTGCTGGGGCTGAGAATTGTATATACTGCCTTTAGGGGTGCTTACTCTTTCTATGAATGATAGTGTGTTTGGACAGGTGAGTGCTGTTCACCATACAAGGAAAGGTACACTAAGAAGACAGACCTTGGCTTAAAGTAAATGAAAGTTCATCCTCTAGCCATAGGAATAAAAGCTGCAAATGTTTTTAAAGATCTTTTAAAGAAAAACTTGATCCTGCAAAAAGAAGCTGGAGTCCAAAATAGAAAGTCAGTGGAATTTTGCAGGGGAAGGAGTCTCCAGAAGGACTGTAAACTTCCAACCTGTGCTCTGGGTTTGAGAAATTATTGTGTCTATGATAAGTATTTGCTCAGTGGCTACACGGTTTTAAATGCTGTGGTGGGAGAAGTGGATTTGAAGCAAACATATGAAATGTTCATGGTCTTGTGTAATTCTTGGTATGTTGACAGAGAAGTAATGAAAGGCTGTTTCAGCTGACCAGTTGGAATATAGATAGAGAATGTGGTAAGGAGATCTGCAGTCAATTACTGTCCTACCACAGACTGGCTGCAGACAAGACAATTATTCTGTGCCTCAGTTCCCTAATTCTAAAATAATGATATTCCTTTGTCTGGCTTGTCTACTCAGATGAGATGCTCCTTAGGGCACTGATTGTCTCTAAAATGTTTTTTGTTTTATCAGTTAATACAAAGCAGCTCTGATCGCTACTGGAATTCTATTGCTCCTAATCGGAAGAAGTGGTTAATTAGTCATTTGTTAACTCTGGGTTTCATTTTTGCGTTCTTTATCTAATCTTGGTAAAAATGTTTTATTCTGGGAAAATAACATTGTATGATACTTTTGGAAAACTGTCTTACATGTTGTCTTTATTTCTCTTTAATCTCATTCCATTGAAATTCAAGAATGTCAGCAATGGTAGTCCAAATTCCCATCCAGGCAATTTTTTTCTTAGACTAAAAAATTTTGATATAAACAAACATACGTGATTACCACTGCAGAGCTATTTCATTGCCAGGTAACCCCTTGTACATAAAGATAAGTCGATACTTTCAGATCAAACTGGAGATGCCAGAATGTCAGTAGACTAGGTGAATTTTAATGCAGGGTCTTCTGCAGGTGTGTTATGCACATTAAAAATATCACTTTGGCACAGAAGCCACTTGGGCTCACTTACAAATGTTTGACCAGATAACAAGGAGACGTAACAGTCACTGGAAGGCTTTCCAACTTGGGATATTTAATTAGACCTTATGACTGAAAATTCTTATGATCATCAGAAGATCAACATTCCAACATATTCCTGGTTATGTTTATTAAATATTCCCTTTTTTGGTCCTAATTGTGAATGTTTGGGAAAATGTTAAGTTAATACAACCCACTTGACTTCACTGGCACATTTTACAAAAGGAGAAGGAAAAAATGTTGAAGCCACTGAAAACTAAAGGGTTCTTGCTTTGGAGAAAAACAAAGTTCAAGCCAATGCTACAGACTAACTGGAGCTCTTCCACAGTTTTAAAAGGAAAAGACCCTATTGAAGACTCTTTTCACAAAACTCCTTTGCTTCCTTTGAATAAAAGAGGAACCAAGCACACTTAACACTGCCTAAAACACATTTCTTTCAGAGAAGCCAGCTTTATCTTCAAGTCCCAGCTGGTTAATCTGTTCAAACTCATTTTTAGCTTAAAGTCTCAGACATTTGACACACCACAGGGACTTAAAGTTTTTAGTCTACATGGAATTTGCTGACAACTCTCAGCTATGGCACTGATATAGCAGGATTGGTTTTTCTCATTATATTTGGGAAGAATAAATGTTTTTCTCTCTCAGGGAAAAAGAAGGAAGGGGGACAAGTAAAGAAAACATTCATTTTCTCTCTCCCTAGATCTGTAAACTGTTTCTAGCTACATCTGTATAGTCTCTTGAGAAATCTGTGCCATATTTGAATGATGTGCAAATAGAGTTGTTTTGAAAGTGCCTAGGAAATCCCGTGTGAAGCATTCGCCTCCACAAGTTGCAAGTTTTCACCTGCTCTACAGCAGAGGTCTAGCTATAAATCCAGAAGCCTAGGTATATCTACAGTGTAACTGGGGCTGGCTTCCAAAATACAGATGGTGAACTATTTCTGTGGAACTCCTGCTGTGGGTGGTTGTCGATCCCAAACATGCACTCAAGCATGGCCTGGCATTGTGTTGCATTGCCAGATAACTTTAACATCCTCTCGCATTTCCACTGTTTGAATATTTGTTGATAAGTACAACAGAATTTCCTGGCAAAACCTTTTAATTACAAATGCTATGTTACTCTGCTGTAACTGTTGAAGTTACCTACTCTGAGCTTTGTCAAATAACAACTTTATTGCCATGAATTAGGCGACCTTCAAATACACCTTTTCAATTTAGCATCTTTACTTCTTCAGGGTAACAAATTTGTGTTATGTGAGACTTACCAGCAGTTGTTTTTATCACACCGTTCTTACCTTTCATTCCCAAGGGTTAGACTATTTGCATGGCGCTCTTAAGCTTTGCATTAAAAAAAAAAAANTTGTGTGCCTCTGTAATCATGCTGTAGCCATGTAGCCATTACCAGTACTTCTTTCTTTAGGCTAGAAATGGAGATTAAAGACTGGAGGTTGTAATAAAAGTAAATTATACTCTGTAGCTAGCTTGGCTGGTCTCTGTATGGAATGGGATTGGGCACTAGCTGCATATGTAATGGAAGCTCTCTAGTTCTGGGCTATTACTTGAGCAGAACATAAGTATGCTCTGGTAGAAACGGGTGGTAAGCATATTTGCTGCATTTTTCCAGCTTCTGATTCATCTCAGAAAACCCCTGTTGATTTGAACTTAGTTCTGCTGAAGTGACAGCTTCATGACAAGAGCCTGTGTCTTCCCTGTATGTGCAAGTACTATCTGTTTCTGTTGCACGAAGGAAAGGATGAAGGTAGCTGCATGATACAGAGTGGCAATATTGGCTTTCTGTTGATTGGCTTTCTATTGATCCATTCATTTGTGGGGTCAATCTAGCCTCAGTCAGTACCTGTTTCTCAATGTCTTTTTGCATAACACAGAGCAACCACTCCCTTTGTCCATCACTTGACTCGCATGAAAACCAATAGTACTCTGCTGATGGATTTCGTTCAGCAAGAGTCAGAAGTAGTTGGTGTTTTTAATGCTTTGATGTATGAAAGTGGAAGTTCTCTGCCACCACCAGTGGCTTTCAAAAAATGATGGTGCAGAATTTTTGCAGTTCCATGAAATATTTGGTCTGTTAGCCTGAAGAGTTTGTTAGATTGAAACACAAGTTGTACGTTTTAGCTGCTATTAAAATCAGTGAAATTGCTAGCTTTTCCTGGTTTACATCGGTGGCTTATACATTATTCCAGCCTCTAAATACAAGAGGATAAAAGAGATGCTGAGTTTCCAAATCTGTAATTTCCCCAAGAGCCAAATGCTTACAGCCCTGTTGTGTTTTTCCAACAAACCTAAATGTGTAAAGACTCAGATACCTGTACGTGTTACCAGATATGCATAAACTGCCTATGTGCTCTTTTGCTGACACCTCTAATTCATTTTTCTTGCTCCTGAGCTGAGTGAACAAATGCTGGTCTAAACGCTATATGTCAATGTTAGTACTACATTGTGTCTGACCTCTTGGCTTCCTCCCTGCTTAGATACTCAGTCTCTATTTGCAGTGTGAAACTCAGAGGCTTCTCAATGCTTTCTGTGTTCATGGTCAGCAAAGGCACAAGCAGGATTGGGGTTGAGAATTTAAATTGACTGCAGATTTAGGAAGTTATTATAGTGGCTCACTTTTAGAAGATTATCTTCTAATCTCAAGAGGCTAAAAGCTGCATTGCTTTTTTAAAATAAGTGCTTACATTCTGCAAAAACAGGCACTCACATACCAGAAAGAGAAAAGAAAGAACTAGCTCTAGGAAATGGAATATGTTCCTTCCCAACAAAGTTACTTCCTAAGCATCTGATTCTACCCATTTCCCCACTTAATAAGGGGTCGTATCAAGTACAAGCCCTATACTTAAGCAGTTTCTGGAGCAGAAGTTTGAGCGAGAAAGAAGCACATATAAAAGTGTGATTGCGTTGAGGCACCTTCTGAACTTTACGGTGAAAGGAGCCTAAAAGATTCTACAGAAAGACTGCAAGTGAGAGAATGAATCAGGAAGAAAGCGCAAGGCAAAAGGAGAGGTTATCTTTACTCTCTTTATGCAGCTCTGCTCCTTGTGCTCTTAATCACCTGATAATCATCTGAACTCTGTAGTTCAGCTTCAGTAACTCACTTTTCCAAACACTTCAGCTGGGTAACTTCATCCTTCATTTGTTTCCTGTGCCTTGCCCTACAGAAGCTATATAAGCTCTCTGAGGGTTTTGCTGGTTACAGTCCGTGGCTTGTAAGCTACAAAAATCTGAATGTAGGTCAAGATGAGTTGAAATCTTTTAAACACAGGCAGCCGCTGTTTCCTAAACATGTCCCTGGAGCAGCTGCATGAAGGATGTTTACAATTAAAAAAAACCTCAAGCAGCCAGTTAAGAATGCACAGGATTATTCTAGCCAGCAGCATTCATTATATGTCATATCTGAACATTCATTATCTTGAACTTGATCTGATTTAGGAACAGCATCTAAAGAAGTGGCACTATTGACTTCCAGCATCCTGGAGGGCTCTTAGAAGATAAGCAGTCCTAGCAAGGACTCTGGGGAGAAACTGTGACTGGACATGAAGTGTTATGTCACGCTGGCTTCTACTAGGATGGGAGATGCTTTTTTTATTATTATTATTANAAAAAGAGAGAAATATATGAGCTCTGCTGAGAGTGAGTCAATCCCTTGAAACCCAGCAGGGGCACCGTCTGCTCTCCTTATGGAGCTCAGTGGCTTTCATCCCAATTCAAGTGTCTCCTACTCCTCCCTCTCAGCTGAAGGCAGATGTGGGCTCACTGGCAATGCTGGGCCTTGTTCTCTGTGAGTGTTTAAGGCCTGAGCAATAATTTTAAATTGAAAGCAGAGACTGTGATACTATTACAAGATTGTCTAGAGCAGCAATTCCCAACTGGTAAGACATGAGAACACTTACAAGAAAGGAGTTTCATGAAGTCTAGGCTAGAAATCAGCAAAGAAAAGCATAAGCATGATGCAGAGCAGCATCTTCTTGGAGTGAATGCTTAAAAATGTTGAGAAGAAAACCCTTTCCCAAAAAGTGTTGCCAGTATAGACTTTGTATAGAGATGTACGTGGGGGGGTTTTGGATTGGTTGGTTTGGGTTTGTTTTGGTTTTTTTGGACTAAAGGGAAACACATCTGCACAGTCCAGGATATGTCACCACCATACACTGAGGAGGAAACAGCCTAGGAGTAACAGCCTAGCTGCATGTAATTAACACAGTATGTAAGTAGAGTTGAATGCTAATGCTATGTATGTGTTACCTGGTACCAGATTACCTGTGAAGTGGCTGATAGCTGTCTTTAATATTTATTTGTACCAACTCATAGGTTGATTTTACAGATATTCTTAAAATTTTCTTGAAAGAGACAGTGAGAATTGAAGTACTCAGAACCTCTGAAATAAAGTCACTTTTCTTCAGCACTCCCATTTCAGTGATTCAGGTTTTAACAAAAAATCTCTATCTGTTTTCAAAGTCCTAGAGCCTTTAAAAAAGGTGAAAGCATCTTGTGCTCCTAACAGATAGTCCATCTAAGGGAATTAGGAGTAAGAAAAGTATCACTGCCAGCAGACAATTTCCTCCTGAAGAGGCAGCAGCAATTCCTCCTGGGTCACTCACTTTGTACTGCACCTAGGAGAGAAAGAGTCAAAAGGGATGGCGACCACTTTGCACGGACTCGTACTGGTAACTGCTCTCATCCTTTGCAGAGGTTTGTGCTCAGTAATACAAACAATGTGCCAAGAAAAGGCAGCACCTTTCACAGCCTCCTTGTACAGCAGACTTAGGGTGCAGGACACATCCTCTATCAATGGCTGAAAAATTCACCTTGGGATCAAAATGACAGACCTTGAGGTCTCTGAAAATATAAAACTGACATTGCTGCAGCACAGTACAGCTTTGTTGTGACTTGCTTATCTTGACCACATTTTCCGGAGTTGACTGCTGTTGAGTGGAAACAGAGTGAGGGGAGAGAAAGAATTAGACCCTGGGCTGTGGTTTGCTCCATCACCCCTAGAGGTATTTTAGAGCCTAGTGAGGTGGTGAATTCTCTGCAGTTCATGTTTTCACTTTTTTGTAGCAGTTCAGAACCACATTTTAAGACACCTGGCAGCGATTTGATGACAGCACAGAAGAATGCAAGACGACAGAAAGATTTCATCCATAGAACCTGGGCTCTGGGTGCATCTATCTCCATGTGTGTTTATGATCGGGCTATAAATCCATTTCAGATAAAAGGTCAGTTGTTTGGTTGGTTTGGTTTTTTTTAAATGTGTAAAGAAAATTTTTTAAAAAGTACTATATTAAAGGCTTGCAGTTTGCCATGTACCAAGATTTCCCTGCCCTTCCCCTTCAGGGTCTCTAGTTCCACATTATAAAACAGCAGTTCTAAGGTCTTAGTACTGAAAAGGATTCAGTTTGTCTCCATCTCTCATTTGCTCTTCCTTCTATACTACTTTAGCACTTAACGCAATTAACTGTAAAAGGTTTATTAAACTAAATCCCCTGCCCTAGATTTGGATGTCCCTGGGCAGACGTGGCTGTGGTCCAGCCCTAGCCAGGCTCTGGGGGAGGCAGAGGGCAGCCCTGAGCCCCCTGGGTGCCTAAAAGTGCCCCATTGCTGGGATCGGGGTGGTGGGTAGCTGGGCTGCAGCTCCATACAGACCCCTACACTCTCCATACAGACCCCTAGGCACACCCCTGTAAACACACCCCTTAGGCATCCTATCCAAGTCCCACACAGACCTTCACATACATCCTCTATGGGCTTCACCTATATGCAAGCCATACACTCATCCCACAAAACATATAAACACCCCATACATATTCCATGCACATCCCACACAAGCCCATAAACACACCCCTCTACACTTCCCCATACGTGCACTCCATACAGTCCACATACGCACACTGCCTACACCCCCTATATGAACCTTATACAGCCACCACATCCCTACACACTCCTCTATGCACATCTCATATAGCATCACATGCGCCCCTGTATGCTCCCACACACAGCTCTGTACGCTGCCCCACACAGGCCCCATACCTAGCTGTCCCACCTGTGCGAGCCGACGCCCCACAGGTGCTGGGCTGCTCCAGGGTCCCGGCCCCTCCCCGGCCCCGCCGCTCGCTGTGGCGGGCAGGGGGCTCCCCCCGGCCGC